>JAUMHP010000082.1:170959-184721 GCA_032361065.1 Enteromius trimaculatus
GTGTACACTGTGCCTAAAAAGGGCTGTAACGATTTGCGTATGGAACGATCCATGGTCATTTTGCAAATCATCAAAGTGATCGTCCTGATCCCCTTGTTCGTGTCATAGAACAGAAGTCTAACGTTACATGCCCGAATCGCACACACAAGTTATTGGCTAGGGCTGCCTGAAGGTTAATGCCATTTCAGCCTAACGCACATCTTTAAGAAAAATCATGTAGTATTTTGCTACGGATTTAAAATACGCTATTAAATTTAGAGTGTGGCAATCATTTCATGAGATTTTAACGATCTTTAAATAACCCTCCCCCACCTCAAGTAAATCAGCGCCAAACTCCCCATTCCTTGCAATTATTGTTAACGTTATGCCTGTCGAGTGAAATAACTTACATTGACAGAAAATTTGCAATAAACGCCGTCAACAGAATAACGTGTGTTTTCTTTATGATAAAATGTAAAAGATAGCGCAGACAGATGAATGTTTTGTAAGTAGCATTCCTTCCCTCACGCAAAATTAGTTTGCGCCATAAATCACTCCCTGACGTTACGGTAGTCGTCCTACAGAGGAAAAAGTTTTCCTCTCCGTCGGGTTGTTCAATAAAATTAGTATAAACGTTCTAATGGGACTAACGTTAATAAATGTTTCTCAAATGACACATAAGTTCAAAGTTTAGTTACCTTTTCAACCTGTTGAAATCCGGCAGCTTCCAGCACCAAAGCGAGACAGAGAAAATGGCGGTCTGAGCAGTTAATTAGTTTATGCATTCCAAGGGGGCGGAGTTTCCAGAGAAAACATAACTAATTTATTACATTTCGACATGATTGATTCAAATAATTTGAACATCCTTTAAAATTAATTAAATGGCACAAGACTGAAATATTTTTAAATGAGAAACATAAATGAATCATGTTTAAAATACTAAATGCATTTTTGCAAATTCAACAATCCCCCATTGCCATTTTTTTCAGTGTATCCACGCCAGTGTTCGCCTCCTTCACTTTTTTTAGGACATCTAAGAATGTCAGACAGCTTGACAGCCCCTAATGCACAGATATGATGAAAATGTACGCATGAATAGTTTTTTTTCAACATGACAGGGTGTGGCGGACATTAATCAATAGGGTATTAACAGGGCAGAGCATCATCAATCAGTGGCATGTTCACATTTCCACCCCTCACCTTTTATCATTTCCACACAAGTAGGACTCCGCACCTTTAAAGAGATCCAGCCTGAGAGCAAATACAGAAGGGGATGAGGGGAAGAGGGGAAGCAGAGAAGAAAATAAATCTACACCTGACAAAACCCAGAGTATGAGCTAAAAAATAGCATTGGCGTCAGAGAGCACAATGCCGGGGCACTTTCTGTGGTTTAGACGAGAGGAGATGATGAGCTGTTCCCGGCTTTCATCACTCCAGCGGACCGTTTATGAAGCAGAGAACTCTCTCCTGATTGAGAGATGCTCTGGTCTTTGTGCTCCTGGACAGCTTCTAACACGAGGGCAAGACCTGCTGATGTACAAGGCTTTATAAGAGGAAAAAACTCAAACACTGCCTCTGACACTCTGTTCAGTGAGACTTTGATTTGTTTCGATAGAGATTTAAGGTGTGATGGGACTAAAGCTTGAGTGAGGACAAATATGAGACACTGAGCCTGACTCTGACCCAGAGCTGCTGAGATAATGTTAAAAGATTGTTCTGGCTCCAGTAAATATGACTTGATAGCACTTGTGGCATATCATTTGCACATACAGTCATGTGAATACGTTAGGACACCATATTAACTCCTATGGTTTTCCGTATCAGGAGATAATAATAATAATAAAAATATATATATATCTGGGCGGCGTTTTCCAAAGCGATCATAAGCCTAAGTTGATCATAGCTCCACTGATTTCAATGGGTCTATGATGTACTTAAGCTTACAATGCTTTTTGGAAACGCAGCCCTGGTTCTTGGAAAGTCTTAACATTTGGAAATAAAGCCTCAGATGAACAGTATCACATGATATACACACAGTGTCATTATTTGATTAACAAAAATAGAGCCAAGATGTAAAAGCTATGTGTGCCAAAGTTAGGACACCCTATGATTCAATGACCCGTATATCGTAAGTAATCGATTTCTGTATGACATTATCAGCCTCTCACATCACTCTGGAATAATTTTGGCCCACTTTTCTTTACAGTGTTGCTCCAGCTTATTGAGGTTTGTGGGCATTTGTTTATGCACAGCTCTCAGCACATGATTTCAGTCAGGATGAGCTCTGGATTATGGCAGGGCTATGGCGGAAACTTTACTCTTTTCTGTTTAGCTGTTTTGTTGTAGATTTGCTGGTGTGCAATTGGTATCATTGTCCTGTTGCATCACCCAATCTTCGCCAAGCTTTAGCTGTCGAATGGATGTCCTCACATCTGACTCTTGAAGAATTCAGTAAACGGAGGAGTTCATGGTTGACTCAGTGACTGTGAGGTGCCCAGGACTGTGTGCTGATGTGCTCTTTAGGATCTCACCAAACGTGCTGCTGTGTATTCTGGCCACACATCTCTACTTTGGTCTTGTCTTTTGAAATGACATTGTTTAGATGCAACTTTGCAAACCTAAACTGTGTTGCCCTATGTTTTTTAGATAGAAGAAGCTTTCTTCTGGCAACCCTTTCAAACATGCCATACCTGTCCCATATTTGCTGTACTGTCATATATTTTAGCATTTAAGATGTTAAATAAGGTCTGTAGAGTCTGCTGTGAAGTTCTTGGGTTGCCATTTATCTGTGCATTACACAGTCTGATCTTTGGGTGAATTTGCTGGGACATCCCCTCCTAGGAGGATTGGTGTCTGTTCTGAATGTCTTTCACTTGAGGTAAATGATCTACCTCACTGTAGAATGATGGACTTCAAATTGTTTGGAAATGCCCGTGATTCCCTTCCCAGATTCATGCATTTCTTAGATCATTGCTGATGTTTTTCCTCTTTGGTATTGTGTTAACACACACCTGTAGGCTCCAGACCAGCAAACTGCCCAAACTTCTGCTTTTATAGAGGTGTTTACTCTCGGGGATGATCAGTTAACCAAAGATGTTTGATTAGCAGTGCCTGACTGCTGTTCACCCTCTTAATTCTTATGTTAACAGTAAGGGTGTCCTAATTTTGTTACTCATGGGTTTTCCATTTTGACTTTAATTTTGTTAAATGAACAATGACACACATACTATATGTCATATGTTGTAAATTTGAGTCTCTTTTTCCCACAAAATTTTAAGATCTAGAAAAATAACCAGTTAATTGTATTATGTCCAGATAAAGAAAACCATGGAATTCAATAGGGTGTCCTAACATTTTCACATGACTATAAATATATATGAGAGAGAGCACTAGAAATCTTCTTTTTTTTTTTTAATTATTATTGTTGTTACACTAATAACATATAGAATATCATCCATTTTTTAATTGATGCATTTTCTGCTGGCACCTTACTTGACAAAAAATGAATATGCTTTAAGTGCCTCTGTTATGTATTTTTGATCTTTCCTGCAGTGTGTAACACAGCTTTAAGGGAATGAAAACATCCTGCAAAGTTTTAAGTCTGAAAGTGCACCGTGTATAAAGTTATTGTCTCTCAAAAAGATGAATCAGTGAAACACGTCAGTTGTTGAATAGAAGAGGTAAAAAAGGCATATTATAAGGCACTGAAAGTGTTTTTTGTCCTCGCATACATGTCTTTTGTAGGGTACTCCCAAAACCAAAATAATAACCTTTCATAACCCATAATAGGGGCACTTTAATGTTTAGTTGAGAAACAATTATAATATTTGGCGATTGATTAAACAATGGAAGATTGATTAAATTGTTAACATTTTATGAATTCATTTCATTAGACACCATTTTACGATAGGTTTGTTTCACATACTGAGTGGACTGAAAAGTGCATTAGAAATAAAATGTATTAATATTATTATATCAAAAAACAAAAGGAATTCAATTTGGGGCCAATCTGTAGGTGTTAAACTATTTAATAAAAGTAAAAGATGTGAACAACATGCATGTTGACATGCTTTTAGTGTGAAAGAATGTTCACTAACCATTACTGTAAACACTTTTATCCAGTTGTACAGCACCATTGCTATGGCAACATAAAACCTAAGAGCCTAAAATAACTTTTTTCAGCTCAAATAACAAAAATAATGTGCTGTAAGAGCTCTGAGCTTCTAATTCCTCAGTATAAACCCCTCTTGTAGGTTCCTTGCTGTGTTGTTGTTTACTTGTTTATTATTAACACACCTGCATCACAGTTTCCACAAAAACATTGAGCAGCACAACTGTTTTCATCACTGATAACAATCAGAAATGTTTTTGAGCAGTAAATCAGTATATTATGATGATTTCTGAAGATCATGTGGCACTGAAGATTGGAGTAATGATGCTGAACATCACAGAAATACATCACACTTTCACACTTAACACAGATTCACACAGAAAACAGATGGCTTATATTGGAATACTTTTTTTTTTCAATATTACTGATTTGACTGTATTTTTAGTCCAATAAATTCAGCCTTGTACTGAAAAGACTTTTATATTTAAAATAATAAATATTTATATTATACAAACTCCAAGATCTGAACTGTAGTGTTCAGTATAAAGTAGTCAACATCTGAAGTGGATCAGAAAAGATTGAATTTGTCCTAAGACAAAAACACATTTTGGTTTTAGGAAAACATAGATAGCTACTGTATACAATGCATAATAGATATACACTTGTGCGCATTACTTTTATCTGTACTATAAGAATGCATTTGTAAACACAGGAAGTGTTAAAGAAGCAGCAGGAAGCAGACAAGTTTCCAGTGCAGTGTTTGTCGGTAGATGTCTTGCGAGAGAACCAGCCTCTTTCACTACTGAGTTAAGGTAAACATTAACAATGCTTTCCTTCAGTTTCATTACACATAAAAGACCTCGCACTCATCAAGACAAACAGCCGCTAAAGGTGCAGAGCGAGCACATCTACTGATCTCTGCAGGACAGACTGATAAAACATTCAGCTTTCTTTATCTAACTGTCCCCTCATGTGTTTACTCACCAACCGTTGTTACTTACACCAGAAACACTGTTGTGTTGAAATCGATACGCTCATCAAATTTATATGATGGACGGCTAACTGTGCGTACGGGGTGGAGAGCATGTGCTTGAGAACAATGAATAATTCACGTGATGTAGCAAGACATGCTTTTAGGTTAAGTGTTTGGAGAATGACTGAAATCGTTTCAGTGACTGCGTGCTTGTTAGCAGCTTCTCTTTAAGCAGTGAGGGGCCAAAACTCTCGAGCGTTCTCACAAGAAAGCTTTCTCGAGGCACTTCCCATGAGTGGAGACAAAATAAGGCTTGAAACTCTTCAAATTTAAGTAATGTTTGTTGCTTTTGGACAATGATCAGTAGAGAGGCCTTTAACCTTCATCATCATCCTCAGAAGGTGAAACAACAACAACAAAAAGTTTATTTCTTGTTCATTTTATATGACTTTGTCATTTTTAACGAATTAATGAATGAATCAATATTCTGTCCAAAACATAAAGCAAAAACCAAACCAAAATAACAAGTAAACAGATTTTTTGTGTTATATATATATATATATATATATTAAATAAAGATACATTTTTAAGAGATAAAAAACATTATGTATTATATTAATATATAGCAAGTAATAATACAATACAATATATACAAATTTGTATTCATTTATTATTATTTAGATTTCTTTGTGCAATTAATTGAATCCAAAAGTTTTTGTACATGTGTAATACATGTGTGTGTACTGTGTATATGTACTATGTAATTATGAAGACACGCACATCCAATATGTATGTTAAAAATATTTAAGTATACATTTATATGCATATAAATTATATTATGAATGAACATAGGAAAACTATAACATATTTTTCTTAAAAATATAAATGCATGTGTTTGTGTATTAAAAACATGTTCAACTACTGAATCAGTGTTGAAGATTGTTATTTGTCATGTACACGTGCAAACCCCCATACAACCACCCCCACCCAAAAAAAAAAAAAAAAAAAAAAAAACATGGTACAGAAATCTGTAAAGAAAAAAAAAGAGAAAGAGAGAGAGAGAAAGCATTGGAGGTGACCTCAGGTGCTGCTGTGAAACATCACAGTGGGAGCAGCTTTTAAAAGTGGCTGACCAACTTCTGTTCACTTCTTTAAGTGCAAAGCTTAGAAGCTTTTCTGTATCTATAGGGACCTGGAATTAGCATTGAGACTTACAATTGGACACAAATAGCGTTTCACCACTAAGAAACCCTGTGTATTCTGTTGGCTGCGTATACGAGGCAGAATGACTTCATGACTTCCACAGTTCAGGGTTCAAGATTCTGAATCATTTTCGTCATTCTCTGAGAAATAAAGTGCAGCTCTTCAGCTCTTTGTTATCAATAATTTAAATAATTTGCTAAACTCCGCTATCAACATCATGGCATGCATTTAGACCTTTAGCTGGATTCTTAGATGTTATTTGAGTCCACAAAATTCTTTACATTTCTCAAAACATTTGAGGGTAGAATTCATTTTTGTAATGAAATAGTTGATATTTTTTTATTAAATTTTATATTTTTCTATACATACATGCTTGGGCACAAATGTATAATGCTGATTGCTGATATAGTATGTATATTTATATATATTTATTGTGCCGAGCGTCCCGATTACTGATTGCTATGGTTACCAACGACTGGCAAAACTCATCATCAGGCACAGCTGCAACCACTCAGCCCACAGCCAGATAAGCTGCGTGAGGCACCCCAGTCACTGAGCTTCATTTTACTCTGTGCCGCCAAACTAACCTGTCCCTCCCTTCTCTCTTAGAAGCTATTGAACCTTGCTTACCCGCATCTTTGAGGAAACAGACCCGGCTTTAACCGCTTACCCTGTCTTTACCTCAGGACAGAACGCAACTCTTTCCCACTGCTGAGAGGGAGAAGCTTAAAGGGGTCATTCAGCGCCAATTCAGTGACTCTATTTTTGTTTAAATAAATCTACCCTCCGGGTCATTTTTGTTACTCCTTACCTTGTTGTCCTGTGCTCCTTTGCCATTTGTGACAGTTTGGTGGAGAATGCGGGCAATTTAAAGCACAGGCAACAGGTATTTTTTGTTTGTTTGGAGTTTTGACCTGTTTCACCCCTTGAAGATTTTTTGTTTGTTTTTCTTTTTTTCCCGGTAGGGATGAGGATGGGGTGGGAGGGTGGTCCAGGAGCACGCAGTGTCAGCATCGCCACGGCCGTAGGATCCTGGCCGGTGGAAGTCGGAGTTGTCAAAGATCTGCCAGTACCCATGCTGATAGGAAGAGACTGGCTGGGCTTTGATCAGCTGTTGGCTCCTGCGACCCAGCCTGCCAGCTCTGCACCGGCCCGGAGGTCGAAGAGGGCTAGAAGAGGGGTCCGCCACCAGCCCTTTCTCCTTACCACCAATAACGGCCGAGATGGTGAGTCCGCCTCCCTTAATAATGATGTCTTCTTTGATGTGTTTCAGCAGGTCCAGGGAGGGGGATCGTTCGGCCGGGCCCAGTGGGAGGACGACTGGCTGAAGAACTGCAGGACGCAGGTGAGTGCTGGAGGGCCGGGTCATTCAGCTGCCGCCCTATTCTACACCTAACTTCATCGTGGGGAATGGGCTGTTATACTGTGTCGCCCAGCGAAGGGGGGAGGAAAAGAAACTCCTCATGATGCCTAAAGCCAAGACCAAAGCGGTGCTGGAGCTTGCACATGCCCATCCCCTAGCCGGTCATATGAGAGCAGCAAACACTCTTCAACGGATCCGTGACCGGTTCCACTGGCCAGGGGTGAAAGCGGAGGTCCGGCTATTCTGTCAAGCCTGTCCCACATGTCAAAGGACCTCGCCACGGCCTCCTCCCCCCAGTCCACTCATTCCACTGCCCATCATTGAAGTAACCTTCAAGCGCATTGGGATGGATCTTGTGGGACCGCTGCCTAAGTCCACCCAGGGGCATGAACACATCCTTGTGATTGTCCACAACGACACCCGGTCCCCAGAAGCAGTCCCCTTAAGCAGGGCCAAAGCGAAGGCAATCGCCCAGGAGCTCTTCACCATCTGCACCCGAGTCGGCATTCCGAGGAAGATACTGACCGATTAAGGTACTCCGTCATGTCTAAGCTAATGTCTGACCTCTGTTGCCTTCTGCAGGTAAAGCAGTTGCGGACGTCAGTGTATCACCCACAGACTGACGGCCTTGTTGAATGGTTCAATCAGACCCTGAAGAGGATGTTAAAGAGAGTCATCGCAGAGGATCTTAAGGACTGAGACCTTATGCTGCCCTATATGCTCTTCGGGGTCCGGGGAGTCCCACAGGCCTCCATAGGATTTACCCCATTCTAGCTGCTCTTCCGCCGTCTCAACCAGATCTCCGAGTTCGATGCCTACACCATGCCCCGTGTAGACAAGCCACTAGATCGCCTGGGGAGGGCCCAGTTTATCTCGACCCTGGACCTCACCAAAGGATAATGGCAGGTACCGTTATCCGAAAAGCAAAGCCCAAAACCGCCTTTACAACCCCCAACGGCCACTGGTAGTATCGGGTTCTCCCCTTCGGCCTACACGGGGCTACCGCAACATTTCAGCGCCTCATGGATGTGCTCCTCCGACCACATCAACAGAATGTGTTTACCTTTCTCTGCCTCCAGGACTAGGACAACGCTTTGGAGGGGGAGTGTGATGAGCTGCGTGAGGCACCCCAGTCACTGAGCTTCATTTGACTCTGTGCCACCGAACTAACCTGTCACTCCCTTCTCTCTTAGAAGCCAGATATTAAACCTTGCTTACCTGCATCTTCGAGGAAACAGACCCGGCTTTAACCGCCTACTCTGCCTTTACCTCAGGACAGAATGCAACTCCTCCCCACTGCTGAGAGGGAGAAGCTTAAAGGGGTCATTCAGCGCCGCTTCAGTGACTCTATTTTTGAATATTTTTGTTTAAATAAATCCACCCTCCGGGTCATTTTTGTTACTCCTTACCTTGTTGTCCTGTGCTCCTTTGCCATTTGTGACTATATATATATATAATTCAATTTGTAATCTGGGTGGTATGGGTAGGCTCTGCTTTATTACGTCATGTCTGGCTACTAGACTACATCTGTCACAGCCTACACCTCGAGTGTGATTCTGTCTGTGACATCATGTTTTTCCCAATCTCTCTCTCTCTCTCTGAGTTAGATTGTTTTTAGGACCACCTTTGAGCACCTGTGTCTCATGGCACCAGTGCTGATTAATCATTTAAAAGATGCTGATGGGGATGGAACAGAGAAACACGTTTTGTTTGTTTTTTTCTTTTAATTTCGTTTTCTTTTTTGATATGTGTTTCTTAGAAGTTTTGTGTATTTTTGTTGTTGAAATTAATGTTGTTTTAACAACTTTTTGGTATCATGTGTATTTTATGTTGCATTCCTCTTTATGGGTAATTTATATAAGGGTTCGTAACACTATCTCATGTGAGGATCCTGCAGGTGCAGATCACGAATCATCTTACCTTGATGTTTCATTCATAGCATTTTGCCAGAGAAAGACTGAGTTCTCTTCAGGAAATTACCAACCTGAGGACGCAACTCCTCATTCAACCCCAGCGGCACTCCCCCCTAACCCTTCTCCTTTTCCTTTCCTCTACCCCAACCAAACTCCTATCCCCCCCATAAAAGCCCACCCTACCCGACCAGATACAAGACAGCCTCTCACCCTGGACCTCCTGACTAAATGCATTTATACCCTCTGCAGAGGCTATATCTCCACCCATACCGATCACACACTCGATGCCAAGTTCACCATAGCCTTCTTTGGCTTCCTGAGATGTTCAGAATTCACCGTCAACTCTACTTTGACCCAAGAATTCACCCCACCATCTCTGACTTATCAATCCTTGACCATGAGGCTATATCTTTTTTCATTCAACCCACAGCTTTACAGCCTCTGCTGAGACTAACCCAAGGCAGGACTCCAAACCAAACCACAGCTCTCCTCCAATTTTTCCCACCCTCCGCCACCTCCCCAGCACGCCCAAGCTGCAGCTTTCCACCCGCAAACACCAACAGCTCCTGCCAAAGTCATTTCCACTAATCCAGTCCCTCAGCGGCCCCTCCAAGCTGGAACATTGTACCCACGAACATGGACCACTCCCACCGGAGCTCCTCTTACCCTTCCCCCAATTTCCCAGTGGCCTCTCCAAGCTGGAGTATTGCACCCACAAGTATGGACAGCTCCTGCCGAAGCCACCCCCTCATACCAATTACCCCCCTCAATAATACACTCAAACTAGAGCTTTGCACCCACAAGTACAATTCGCTTCAGCCGAAAACAAGCACCCCTCTCCAAATCGCCACCAAAGTGGCTACCCCAACCAATTATTGCACCCACACATACACCCTCTGTCACAGGTCCCACTAGAGAAGATCACACACACTGTTGATTCAGCAGCGGACTGCAAAAGTTTGAGCTCTTGCACTCACCAGCATGGACGCCTCCAGCAAGTGATGCTCACCCAGCATTGCACCTACCAGTGTGGACCGCTTCAGTAAGAGACGGTCACTTACATCCACACGCATGGCAGCTGACCACAAAAGTCGAAGTTCTTACACCCACCATCCTGGACAGCTCCAGTCGGCCCATCATGATAGCTGCTGTGCCACTCGTCCAGCATCCCTACTTCTCTGATTTTGGGGAACCTCCCCAACAGTTTTGGCTGTTGTTTTCAATTATCATCTTTTGGGGAGCATACGGTGACAGGGTCGGAAGCAGAGCTCTTTCTGCTTCTTGCAGACAACAAGGGTTAAAAAAAGGCTTCCAAAGTCTGCCAAGCTCTGAACCCTCTCCCCGGACAGCACTCCAAACACGCTTAAACCTTATATCTTATATATTATATCTACCAAGCACTAACTTGTAAAATGTAGTTTTGATTACAGCTAGCGCATAGAATAGTATTTTACAAGTGACTGCATTTCCAGGTTATCAAACATAGATGGCGACAAAGAGGCAAAACTTACAGACTGCAGCTTTAATTTAATTAAATTTTTAAGGACTGCATTTGCTAACCACTTAAGAATGAAAGAAACAAAAACAAAAAGTATTGTTTCGTATTGTTGTGCGCATTGAGAAATCTGACACAGAAAGGTGTTTTTTGTGTGTGTAAATGACAGTTTACATACTGTAAGACCTCTTCCTCAAACTTCAGGTTTGGACTGAACTCTGTCAGTGGTGGGGTTCTTCAATAGCTTTGAGGTGTGAATGAAGACACCTGAGGTGTTTCTGTTGTCGGTCAATGACAATCATCCGGCGGTCAGCTGAGCCAATAAATGTGTTCCTCTGACCTAACGGCAGCACCGAGTATATGACATGGATCACATTATCAGGGGAAACGTCAGGATGCTGTCAATACAAGAGCAGCAAAGTTGGAAAAAAGTACAGGCCACCGAATGAGGTGATGCCTTTTCTTATTAGTCCGACAGACCTTGAGCCGCCTTTTAAAGTTATTTACAGAAAGTAATCCAATTGTAGCAACACCCAAAATTAGCATACAGTTTTTCATACTGTGCAAACTAATGATGCTAAAAAACTTTGTTTAACATAATTGATTTTTGAGGTTTACATATTTTAATTTGGACAATTTATGTTACTATTGTATTATTATTATTATTGCTTCATTGTTTTTATAATTACTTTATATTGTCTGCATATACTTCTTCATCAAGACTGCATTTATTTAATAAAAAGATCAAAAAGTCACATGATCTTTCAGAAATCGTTCTAATATACTGATTTACTGCTCAACAAACATTTCTGATTATTATCAGTGTTATAAACATATGTTTTTGTGTGAAAACAGTGATACAGTATATTTATAATAGTCACAGATGAATAGAAGGTCCATAGAACAACATTTATTTGAAAACTTGAAGCAAAATCAATTATTCAGATTTTTAAATAAATAAATAAAAACACAAATATTGGAATCCTAGTGTATTTAAACAAAATATTATATAATTTTAACAATGGACATTCATACATTTTTTGGCAATAATAAAAATACTAAATAAATAAGTAACTGCTTATCAATATCAGCTAGGAGTTTTTGACTGTGATAAAGTGATGAGGATGACACTGTTTGCTTTCTATTAACAACATAAGACTTCTGAACATCTTAAAGGTTTGATTCTACATGACAAGTGTACCTAAGATGAATCTTTCACATCGATCTTTTATGCAATATGAGCCTTCATCCATGTTCCTGCAATATATTTAACAGAGAGAAAGTGATCTGCCTTTCAATTACTGAGCTATATTCAAAGCAAATACTATCACTGAAAGTGAATATGTCTAGTTTATTCAGAAATTCTGAGGTTGGCAAATAGAAGTTTTGCATCTTGGTCATTGTATGTTTTTTATGTCAGCTTAAAATGGACATCAAAGCCCATGTTTCATAGAGTCAAACCAACATTTATTCAGACACCTTCAATCATTTCTAACATTATCCACTATATGTTAGAAAATTCTAATATTATGACAAGAACTTAACATAAGAGTTAAACTTTGTCAGAAGAAATGAATCTTAATAAAAATCAGATAGGTTTGATAGTAAGATATGTAATGGATTCAGCTGAATAGCTGTTAAATTTAAACATACAATTAGATAATACCAATTTAGCTCAACCAATTACCAAGCAATGCTTCATTTTCTACAGTCTGTGGTGCAAAAAGGTCGCATTAGCAATTAAAGAAAAACACTGCAGTTCAAAACACGGAGAGGTCATAGTGTCTGAATATTTTTAATCCATTGTATGAATGTCACAGTTTACTTTATTCTGTTATAATTATATGTATGAACTATAGTGTTCTGCAGTCACAAGAAAAGAATGATCAAACATTATAACTGGTGTAATTTGACTGTATAAAATCATCTGTTCTCATGGTATAAACATATCTTGGTGCATGTTTTTGTAACACTGGTGTATATGGAGTAGGAGATCGCAGGAGATGTAGATAGAAATAAACATAAAAGTCTTTTAATTATAAATCAAAACGTGGAGAAGTATCCAATAATCAGATTAACACGTAAGGTAAAACATCCAGGGTAACATTTACATTGACAGACAAATTAGAACTCAAAAGACAGGGGATTTATACACCAACACTAATGATTAGACAAGACACAGCTGGGGAAACACAGGTGGACACCAATCAACTAATAATAACATAATGACAGGAACTACCAAATGAGGGCAAACAGGAAGGAACTCAAAGGAACTAAACCAAAACAGGAAGACATGAAAATGAAACTAAGAACATAATACATAAACACAGAACTAAAGAGACAAACAATGTGACAGTTTTAGTGAGACACTAAATGTGCATATCACTACAGTTTCCAAAAGAAATGAACTCTAGAGGCAGTAAAATTCGGACACTTTTTATTCATTTTCACACAGATTTAAAGAGTTTCAATTAACGTTTTTCTCAATTGCTTTGTTGCATTTTTCGAAACAGTCTTTCTGTTTGCTGGAATTTCAGAACTTTATTGCTTGTCTCCAAAAATGTACATGTAGTTACTCACCCAAAACATTTAATTCATGCTTCAAATCCTAGTTATCTTGTCAGTGATTTGGCCAAGGCCACCAAAATATAAAGCATTTTTGTCATTGTGTAAGCCACAGTGGTCAAAAAATATAGTTGTTTTTTCACCATGACACCACAAAAAA
>JAUMHP010000082.1:219623-232046 GCA_032361065.1 Enteromius trimaculatus
GCTAAAGATTTAAACTACTTCAGTCTGTGTGCATTGAATTTATTTAATACACAAGTTTCACAATTTAAGTTGAATTCCTGAAATAAATGAACTTTTCAATAGCATGCTAATTTATTAAGATGCACCTGTATATACAACTGGATCACTCATGGTGCTCTAAACTGCGACTTGTTTTAGCAGATTAACAACTTTCACTGCTGAGAAAACAGCTAAAACCAGCCGTTTAGCTGTTGTTAGCTGGTCAACCAGCCTGGCCTTTGTTGGTTTAAGCTGGTCGACAGGCTGGGTTTAGAGGGGTTTTGGCCATTTTCCAGGTTGGCCAGGCTATTCTTAGCTAGTCGACCTGGGAGACTGGCTGTAACGACCAGATAAAAGCCTAACCAGCCTAGGCAGGCGGGGAGAACAGCTAAAACTTCCAGCTTCAACCAAATAAGGCTAGCCAACCAGTTTTTTTTTTGCAGGGTTGCTGAGCTGCTTTTCATAGCATGTTTTAGCACATTGCTTGCATGCCTCAGAACGCCAAAGGGAACACGTTGGTTTGTTGATGATGAACGTGAGCCTCTCTGATGGGGCTAAAGAGGTTGAGCTCCACATTTGTCGTCTGTTGCACAGGTTTCATGTTCCAGAGCCAGCTTTGGCTGATCAGCACGAGCGTAGCAGCTCTCAGCTGACAGCGCTGACCTTAAATCACAGACACAATGAATGAGCCAACATCTCTGCTGCACCCCAGCCAAGGATCTGTCATTAGATGGGTAACGCTGTCTGACAGGGTGTGTCCGTGTGCCAGCGCCCAAGTGCTCTTCAAACAGCAGGTTTTTGCTCGACCTGTTCTGTGAAAGTGAAGGGGAAACGCTCATGAAGAGGAGACAGGTTTAAGTGGGTCACCATGTGACATTTGAGTCGCGTGTAAAAGCATCATGACTGACTGAACCCAAGTTTACACATCACAATTCTCAACGCACTGATGAACTTGATTCATTTCACACGAGTGATTGGTTTTTATTATGGAGATTGTTATTTTTTTCCTCTCAATTTTACATTCAATTAGCTTTGCAATCCATTTGATATATTATAAATATGCTTATGTCATGCTTTTTGATTTTCCATTTTAGGATTTTAAACTGAGGGGGAAATTCACTAAGAATAATGTTGCTTTCTTGTAATGTTGTTTATTTGCATGCACAGTCTAAGTTGTTTTACCACCAAATAAAATGTATTTATTTATTTATTAAAAATTTATATATATTTTTTATTACATTTCCAAAATTTCAAACACTACCAGGTAAATGACAGTATTTTGTGAATAAGGTAGAACGAGACATTTTTACACTGAAAAAAATAGCAATCACTCCATTTGAGTACAATTTGAGCACATTTCACACCTGTTTAAACAGAATTGCAGGTGGTTAGGGACGAAGATGAAGGGTTAGGTGCTGAAACACAGCATGTAAACGTGCCACAACTGTTTAGTGATTTCATCCCAAACTTCTCTAAACTAACACAACAAACTGAAAAGCCAGCCATTCTCTTCAGCCATTTCGCACGACAAATTCAACACTGCAGCTAAACAGTAAAAGTCACCCAGACTTTTATCATAAGTTTACTTCAGCACTGAAGCCATGGGTGACTGCTCTCCTCTGTGAGTAAATAGCTAAAGGGGACGTTTACTGCTGTCACAAGAATTACTGAAGGTAACCTGAATAAATCAAATCTTAAGAGAAAAATGGCAGGAACAAACTCCACGCTCACCATCAAGCCATTGTCACTGTGCCTAATTTTTCTAAGCCAACCACACACACACACACACACACACACCAGCCATCAAGCCCCTATGGACATAGTTCATATTCATGTAGGTCCTTCCCTCCCTTGTGTAGTTAAATGACCTGTTTCTCTACAGTTCTACCTTTGAGGAGTTTTTGTAAGGTATGAGAATATGGAAATGCCAGAGGACTCCCTCAAATGAAAGGTCAGCTGCGATCCATCATTCTGTCCCGGATTCTAATGCTTCCAGTATCTGGAGGGGTTTTGTTTAAAAAGAGTAATAAGGTATCCAGGGATTTTGCCTTTTGTGACACATCTAATGACAAACTTTATCATATCGGGGACTGGGATCTCTTCTATGTATTATCTCAGAACATGAAGCGGAGTGTATGTGACAGAGATCTGGAGGTCGAATCCAGCTTTCGTTTTTAATTCTCATTAGATCTACACCTGTGCTCCAGACTCATGTTTGGCTGTCCTAACCAGGTGCGATGCGACAGGATTCTACCAACAAGCAATTTTTCTGTTGCAGCGTGACACAAATGATGAGGATTTTCCAGCATGTCTGATGTTTAATAAACACAAAAAGCAGGGTTTTACTCTAGTGAGATTCAATGTGGGCAGACCCAGTGGGAACAGTTCACCCAATACTGAAAATGTACAAAAAAGTGTATCCTCAGGCCATTTAAGATTGATTCATTTTGTTTCTTTATAAGATCTGGAGAAATGTCTCTCTGCATCAGAGTCTCAGCTATGAATGTTCTGCAGTGAATGGGTGCCGTCAAAATGAGAGTCTGATAAAAAAGCATCTCAATAATCCACAGCACTCCAGTCCATCAGTCAACATCTGGAGAAGACAGAAGCTGGAACAAATCCAGCAAGACATATTGTAAGTCTATAATGGATAATAACTCTTCCTCCAGTGAAAGTGTTCTGGTCTGAATCAAGAGAAATCTGCACAGATCAAGCAGCGTTTACAAAACAGCTCTAAACTAATATGTGGCTGAATTTTGATGTGAGAGACGACAGGAGATGCTCTTTATCACTGGGGGAAGTTATGGATTATATTTTAACTGATGAATTAAAGTCAAATAATATAGTTGAACCAGAGCAATATATTAACAAAACAGTTCATAAGCATAACGCATAACAATTTTGAGTTGAAACAATGCAAGCATAGCAGTTGTCTTTGTAACTGCATGCTGATATGTTTACATTAAGCATTATTTCAATATGTAGTTTACATCTGTACTACTTTCTTATCAATGTTATTGTTTTTAGAGCATATAAATCACTTTTTTGTGATATGAAACTTGCTAAGAGCATTATGCGATACAACAGTATAGCATAGCTAACTTGGCATCCCAAACTATTAATCATCAGCCAAAAATTTTTTTTGATCTCATTAAACTATCAATAGCATGAGTTTATGTGTCAATTTGGCGTAATGTTTATATACAGAAATGGACTTTGGCATGCATGTGATTAGGCTTGGGGGGGAGATGTGTATCATATGTTCATGAAAAATGCATATTATATGCACTGCAACAAACATGTTGCATCATATGCACGTGAAAACTGTGTTATATGCACTGCAGCAAAGTGTGTCTCTTAGGCACATGAAAATTGTGTATCATATACAGTAGGCCTATATGGCAAATACGTGTGCATCATGCGCACACCAAAGACCTTTTTTTTTCATATTAATACCACAATTTTCTTTCGTTCTTTGACATGCTGTTTATATCACTAAAGCATAAAACTTTAAAAGCTGGCAGAAGCTGCCAAGAAACTACAGTGCAACCGGATAAAAAGTTTCAGAGTTTGTTGCTCTGCACCTTCAGGACTCTCAGTTAGGAAGAGCTTTCCGCGTGCGGGGACAGAAATCATTCGAACCACCTTGAACTCTCTGTCAATGTTCCTTGTAACCGACTGCTTAGATTCTTACTAGTCTTATCAGCTTTAAGCCAAGACTTGAACGTACTGCAGAAACACATTGACATTCGATGCTCTGCAGCTATAAAGTTGTGTTTTGTCGACAGGTCTGCTGATGCTGTAAGTCTCTTGGGTTACTGTGGCAACTGTAAAGTGACCCAGAGCTCATTTGCATCAGTACCGTGCCACGTTCTATTAAGCTTCAACAATGCAAGTCCAAAGGAAGCAATATTATCTTTCAGCTTTGCCTTTAATCCTATTCCTCACTGGGGCTCAGCAATCAGCTACTACTCACCTCCATCAAAAGCATACAAAAGAGCTCCAATGATTCGTCATCCAAATGAAGATTTGATTCCTGCGGGGAAAACACGAACACAATCAAAAGTCACGGGGGTTAATGACACTCCTGAATAACTTTTAAGAGCAAAAGCGTTTGATACAACACCTCCCGAGTTGCAGTGCCACAGTAGATGCATTAGCAGTATAATTGGGCTACATTGCATGAGTCATTAAAAAAGAATTAAGCCAAATGAAATTAGAGAGCATTGTCATGCAAATACGCCAGGACCTATTGTTCCCGGACAAAACATGTGTTTAATCTAATTAAAGCAAACTCTGGCTTGTTGGCATGTTGTGGACATCCTAAAAGGAGACAAAGCACAAGGAGATCATGAAGGGTAAATTTCCCTCTCTCACTATCATCAGTGCAGCTTGCCTGAAAAACACATAGGTTTTCTCCACAGGACACGCAGCCTTGGGTTTCTGAAAAGAAGGCTTGTTCAAACAAATGCGGTTATCTCCAGTATGGAAAATCAAGTGTTTCAGGGGATGTATGCGACTATGTGAACTCATTCTTCTCGAGAGAGCTTTCCGATATTCCGTTCTTGAGAGAATCCAGTTAGGAGGAGAAATGAAATTGAAACTGCGGCCAGTAATCAAATCGCACCCAACTTTGCGTTTGAAAAGCAGGGGACAGCGCTATGAATGCGAGACGTGTTGTTGGTTATTCGGCACTGCTGAACGGTACACAGCAGCATGCGATGTTTTCAGCAGAGCACTGAACACAGCTCAGACAGAGAACTTTGATGGCTTTGACAATTAAAAACAGAGAAGCATGTAATCAGCACAGCGGGAAGAGGACATACGTGTGTCAAACCTCCTGCAGGGTGTTCGCTGGATGCCCAGACCTGTCCGTTTCATTCTCAGATACAATTGGACCAAATTATGACACTATTGGCCGTTTTTGAAACGAATGTCTGCTGGATCTTTTTACACATTCATCACGAAGGTCTCTGTTCACTTCCCTTGTGTCATTTATATTGTTTTTTTGTTGTTGTTGTTGTTGTTTTTTTAAATTTTGCATTTGATTTTACCTTTTTATTAAAAAAGATGAGTTTTTTTTTTACAACACATTACTAACACTAAGAAAAGAAGTTTAAATAAGGTCAACACACAACAAAAGCATAATCCTATAACAGTAACTGCATCATTTATTCATGCTGCAATGCATGCTGGGAACTCACAAAGCCTTAAAGTTTAACTGAAGTTTAACTACTTTGTAGTTTTAAAAAAGTAGCATTTTTTAGTATTCGCGACTCAGAAGATTACGTAACTGGAAAACCTGCAGTTCATTATTCAAGTGAACGCCACAAACTGATTTAGAAAAGAATGCAACAAGCAATCTGTGATTAGTTGTTTTACATGTCAATCAAATAGCTCCTCGTCTAATTGGCTGGTTTGTTTTGACAGAAAGTACAATGACGGTCAGATTTTAGACAGATCATTTGTTTATACTGTAATGCACATTATATAACAATGCTTTTTTATTTTACCCAATGTATTTTTGCCCGACCCTAGTATCTAATAACAGTGTCCATTAATGATAGCACGATGCCTCGACTTCACAGGCAATGTATTTGAATGTTAGAGCTGCATATCAAATACAACATCAAATGAACATCAAAGTCGATACACAAAAACATTTCCCATTCCTAAATGAAGAGTAGTAGAAGGGAAATGTGTTCCTGAGTGGAGTTTATATCAAAGGCCTTAAGCAAGCCTGCAGTCATTCATATTAGCAGCGAGCTTGTCGAACAAAGCCTGTGTTTTCTCAGTATGCTCCTCACACACTGTCCTGTTTGCTCATCAGCGTTAAAGTGGAGACATTAGGTATTACTAACGACTGTGATAAGTTTGCTTTGGCTAATTGGATTTTTGAAGTATGCATTGTTTGCACAATCAGTCTTAATGCTGCAATAATTCACTGCAGGATGGCGGCTTTGCAATTACACTCTATATGACCAGAAGAGCCTTTTCAAGCCTAGACCACCTCATTTGCTACAATTCTAACACAAATGAACACAAGGCTGAAGAAGTTCTAATTTCATCACACCTGAAAAGGTTTGTAACATCTTTATACTATTCCAAATTACCTGCTTTGCCGCTCGATGTATTCGAACATCAGCGAATAGCCTAAAACTTTAATTTCTCTGCTGCATGACTTATGAAACCCAGACGTCTTAAATTCAACATCTTGCTCTAATTATGAGCTATACTCATTACAAGGATTTTCATACTTCCCCTTTGGAGTGAGTCACTGGGGTAAAAGACGAACTTTAAATTTTGGAGTCCAGAGCATCTCAAGAATCATGCTAATTGAGCGAGTTTAAAGAACGTGCAGAATACCAATGCCTGCTTCTGGGTCTGATTGCATCAGGCGCTCTGAATGCAAGACATCCTGGGCAATGACACACTAGTAAACTCGATTAGTTTACAGTTTTAGAATGGACCTGATAGAAAACAATTCAATTTAAACGTATCCCATTAGATCGATCCACTGTACCTTATAAACTAAAACACTGGCTGCAGCAATGACAAAATATATTGAGTAATTTAATATAGTTTAGGTTGTGCAACTATTACAGTACCGTATGCATATATATTTTTACTCAAGTTGCAAATGTACAACTCAGTTGCAATTTGCATTTGAGATTTCTTTTGGTAAAAGTACAATCAATTAAGGAATGTGTGCTAAACTTAAAAATTATGCCAAATGAATGTGCGACCTCAGATACATTGAGTCAAATGGATTTTAAATTCAACTTAAGTAAATAAAATGTATTGGATAATATATTTTAGACTGTGCAACTATTCTCTTACGCCTGCTTTAAATCGCATATGTGAAACTCTAACGGACAAAAGGATGCACGTTTTTTTTTTTTTTTCAAAATAAAAGACATTAGAAAGGTTGTGTCTTTCATTATGTTTAGACATTGTCTATTTATGAATTCAATCTGTTTTCACACTCTGTTGTTGAGATATGACCTTCCCTGTAGCATTTAATAATTACTTCTTCCCTCAAAATCAGAGAACGCATAATTAAAGTACCCATTTCCATTCTCCTCATAATTGATAAAAAAAAGTAAAATATAATGAGACGTGGAGATTAAGAACTTCACATTGAAAGTCATTATATTCTAAAATACATTAAATAATAATTCTTAAGTCATTTGATTGACATTCAGTGTAAATAAAGGCATAATGTTGAGAACAAAGGGGTGAAAGGAAGCCATTAAGTGAACCTTGTAGTTTCTAGAGTAATTATTGCAGCTTTCAACACATACTTGGAGTATATTTGGATAATTAGTCATTTACAGATCTCCTGCTGTCTATTTATCTCACATGCTGTGAACTCCAGACAATGTCCCTTTATAGAAACACTCACAGGTTCTCAAGGGTTGCTATTTTTGTCACTGAAGTTTGAACACAATGAAGTTCACAGCATAACCTATACTAAGTGTTAATTGCTGCAGCATTTGAAATATTCTTTCTATTCTTTCCTGATGTTTCACCAAAGAATAGGGTCATTTTTCATGTCTGGTAAATGCGTTTCTCATGCTGTCATGTAACATCCAGTATCACAAGGGTATCAAAGGCTTAATTAGCAGGCTCTGTGGCTGTTTTCTCTGCCCATTATAACCTCTAATACACTGGAAAAATGATGCTCTGTTTTTTTTATTTATTTATTTATTAAGGTAAGTGGTTGCAAACAATTTATTTACATTTAAATAATACTAATAATAAAAATTAAGGTTAGTCCACTAAATGTATTTATTTAAATGTAGCTAAAATAAATTTTTATTGCAACCACTTACCTTAAAAAGAAAAGAAGAAGAAAGAAGTGCTACAATCTACAAACAAAAACACTCCAGAGATGGTAACGCATCAAAGCCAGGACTATTTCTTCAGCCTGGAGATAATAGATATAGAGGCAATTTCCATAAAGAGCTCAGACCTGAAGCACAATGAGATGTTTTAGTCCTTTTTATCATCTATATTCTAAAACACAATAACAGCTGCTTTCCATAGTTATTGAACATGACAGATATTCTGTCCCATATGTAAGCACAGGGACATCTAATTGAACTATATGTTTACAAGTAATTTTCTTCAGATCTATTTTCATTTTCTTCTTTTTCTGTTTTCTGTGCTTTCCTGCTAATGATTAAAGTTTTAGGAAATTAAATCTGTGTTTTTGTGATTGTATTATTATTATTATTTTAATGTCTAAATGATTTTAATGTTTATTAGATTTAAATTAGATTTATTTATATTTTATGTATTACATACTGTGTAAATAATAATACACCAACATATATAAGCAAACGCTTTTATTTTGGATGTGATTAATTGTTTAATTTATTTCATTTTATAGTTAATTATAGTTTCATTAATTTGAAAAGTTGCTACTAGCTGAAATAAATGTTTTATTATTATACATTTTTAGGGCCTATAACCCCCTGCTGGTAGATACTGTAACTACACTATTCTGCAAATAGAAACTCATCATTTTTATTGATGGCTGTTCAAAAGCAAGCATGCAGTTTTTGTGAATAGGAACGCTTTCTCCAGGTCTTCTAAACCCCATTGTTCAGGTCAGGCCAAAGAGGATTTAATTGCTTTTCTCAAGGCTGTCTTAATTCAAATCGACATCCGTTAATTGCTGTCTGATAAACTTCAACCAGGCCATTTTTCAAATACATGCACAACTTTTTTTCAGAACGGAAGTTATTTATTTATGCCACATGCCAGCGACTGCATGCTGCTGTGTAATTAGATTGCTGAAATTTTAATGCAGCCACATTTTCATCAGGCCCATGTTCACGTCGTACCACCAACCGAGGGGAAGTGTTTGTTTCTGAGTCTATTTGTATGTTCTCCCTGTGTATTTATCCCCCATAGTCAATTTAACTGGCTCAGATTTAATTGCATTATAATGGTGTAATTTTATTCTGTTTTTTAACAATACTTGAACGGGTTTTTGTGTTGAGGAAATGAGGTGAGACAAGTCAAATGGATCGAATGCAGAGACTTGGTGCAACGTGTTTATAGATTTCCTTTCAGCAGCATCCAGTGCACATATTTAAAAGGCAAAATGCCACAAACGCCCTCAGTTTCTACAAATACGATTTCACTTCCATACAGTCTAGAAATAGAAAAAAAGTACCAAACTCTTCTCTTCTTTAAAACTGGTCAATCTCTACAGAGACAGACTAATGAACACCTAAGAAATCGTCCACGGTTGATTTGAAAAAATCCATTATTTTTCATTTTAGAAGCTGTTTTTGTCAGACGTGATCTAGTGCAGCAACGACGTCACGGCTGTGAGAGCGTTACAGCGTGCACTTCATTCCCCGCGTGTTTACGCATAACACACTACTTACCTCGTGCTGCATTAACGGCTGTGCGGTGAATAAGATGAAATGAACCCAAAACCTGGATTGTGCCAATTAGAGGCAGTTCCATGACGTGAGCGCCACTCAGCCGGAGCAGCAGAGGTAGAGGAGGTAATAACCCTGATTATTAATTTTGATTAAAAAAAGAAACAGTCTAATTATCTCTCTTGTTCTTTGATGAGTTCACTGGGGATCTTATTAGTCAGATCAGACACGTCAATTATATATTCAGCCCACTCCGAGGGTGGTTCTTCGTTATTTTTCGTACCGCCGTTAACAACCAGGTGCCCAGATCCCAAGATGGAAAATTACACCGTGCAGCGATGCACAGCCGCCGATGTGTGTTTAAAACATCATAGTGCCATTAGTTTAGACTCGTCAGAGACCTTCATGTGGCATTTTGGCTGGGCGGGGAAGAATAAAGCCCATGCACCACCAGGACGCTTTGATAGTGATCCTAATTGTGAAACACGAGATCCTCCTCACGCGGGTTTGTTAACGGACAGCTTTTATAATAGGCTTGGAGTGTTTATTATAAGGTAGGGCTGGTGTGATAAAATCAGCTGCTATTATTCAGTGACACGGGGCTCTTTGAACGGCTTCTGCGGCAGATATAATGTTCTGTGGTGTAGCTCTGATGCCAACATCCATCACCCCGGCTCTTACACAGCCACTAGGTTGGCACGTTCGGCTCACAAAATAAATTGGTACTTGCAAAAATATTACTACACTTCAGATTAAAGGCAGCATCATCCATTTGGAATATAAATGGCCTATTTATTCAGTGGCATCATAACTGTTATGCATGTTCCTGTAGCCACATGATTAATTGCTAGCCAAATACATCTGTAATGATTACACTCCAATCTGTTACTCCAGCAAAACCTACGCGTTTTCCGTTTCCTTCGCCGACGCTTGATTTAGTAGTTTAATATGTGTAGCATTCGGCAGTAAAAGTTTACACTTCTCCAAAAGATCCGAGATGCTGAAATATTAGTGAAGTGTCGTCGGCATGCATCCAGATTTAGTTTGCTATTGTGTTGTAGAGATAATAAAACAGGAAGTGTCAAATGAAAGCCATTCGTATTGGGAGAGAGTATGTGTGCTCTGTTCTTTTTGTGCCAAAAAGTTATGTGTTCTACAGTATGAAGACATTTTGTATATAAACATATGAAAACCTTATTTTTGATTATAGTAATATGCGTTTCTAGGAACCTCATTAGGACAGCTTTAAATGCAATTTACTCCCTTTTTTTCTTTCTCTCTTTATTTATTTTATTGCTCCTTCAGATTCCAGATTTTTAAATAGATGTGTCTCAGCCAAACCATACAAATATGGACAACTTTTTTTTTTTTTTTTAGCTTTCAGCTGAAATGCAGATCTGTTTAAAAAAATTGACTTTTATGACTGGTTTTGTGCTCCAGGGTCACATATTGTTGATTTCATATTGCTGAGCATGATAGCTTTGATGCAAGGGCCATCATCAATCATGCTATTATTCAAAAACATATATGCTTTTCATACAAAATGAAAATGTTTAATTTTAAAGCCTGCTCAATTCTCGATCGTCTAACAATTGCACCTTTCTGATTTTATAACTTGCAATTGCATGTCATAAAGTTAGAATTGTGAGATATAAACTTTAAACAGTTCTGAAAATGTCAGAATTGCAATTTTTTATTTAACACACAACTACAACTTTATATTAAGCGTTTGCTGTTTCTATCACTGTTGAGGGTCAGCTGGAAGATTTAACATAAGCTGGGCTCCCGTTAAACAGACACAGGCATTTACCAATGCAAGTTCCAGTGCTTTTAAAAGTCCATTCAGGGTCAGAATGAGTGATATTAAACATTACCTCTCAAACGGCCTAATCTTACACGGACGGAATGGGAATGGCCTTCTGGAAACACTGAGAACAAATGGCAGTGTCTTTGGGCTATGTACTGACAGTCTGTTTGGCCCACAGCATTAGAATACACTTCATGTACTTTTCTGTTCTCTGTATCAATCCTTTGACATTCAGCAGATTGAAGGAAATGTGAAAGAGTAGAATATCTTTCCTGCGGGCTTAAGTATATGCCACACAGCCCGCAGCTCAAAAAGAGAAGCTTCCTTTTATGAATAAAAATGTGTAGGAATACATATCTGCTCATACTGACAAAAATGTATTAGTCTTGGCTTTTTATATTTCCGTTCTGTGAGCAGCAAATGAAAATAAATATTGTATGTAATATCTGAAGTGAATGGCTGAGTGATTTATTTTGCATTTGCTATTACAGAAAGAAACATTTCACAATTTTGAAATCAAATTGCTACAACAGGACAAACTCCTACAAATACACAGTGATATACATTTAGTTGTCTTTGTTCATCTTTCATTAAGGACGCCAGTCACTTTCAACATCTACACCCACGATTTCCATCAAAGTGCACTCTATCTGTGTGTTTTGTGGTTATCTACAGTTATCAATATCTTCTATATGCAAGCTTCACCTCTGAGTCACTGATAGTGAGAGTCCTATAACAAGTATATACACACACACACACACACACACACAAAATAAATAAATATAATATATATATATATATATATATATATATAAATAAAACAAAATTAAATAAATAAATACATTTTTGTAACATATCAAATACAAACAACTTTTTTTTTCTTTCCAAATTTCTAAATGCCTTAGTATATCTTTTGTTTGTTTACAGAAAAAAATGCATGGATGGATGTTGAAAATCTGTATCTTTGTCCACTAAGATATCTAAATTGGTCCTTAACAAAGATGAGGGCAATTTATTGTTGCATACTTCTATAAAGAGGATTCTAGATGGCTAAAATCATGTCAAGATGTCATAATCATGTAATGACAAAAAAATCTAAACAAAATACTTATAAATAAAAGCAAGCAAAATCTGTTGTGAACAGCAATTCACATTGTCTGGTGAGATGCACTGGTGCTGGAGATTTGTAGTCTTTTC
>JAUMHP010000082.1:334727-347034 GCA_032361065.1 Enteromius trimaculatus
CTCATGAACGGTCTCGCTTCTCAGGGGCGAAGGAAGGCAGGGGTACGTGAATACGGAAAACAGGAAACATTTAATGGGTAACACAGGATACAAGGTATAGTTGACAAAAACGGAGAGACATGAACATCCATAACAATCCAACGAAAGACACTGAACAACTCACAAAGCATGGTTAAATACAAATCCAAACAATAGGGACATTGGGAACACCTGTGATCGAATCCCAGCCGTGATGTACAAAACAGACCCTCTCACCTCCTACACATGGATGTGTTAGTCCCATCCGAAATGATAACGTTACATGAAAATCACAGACAACAGGTCATAAAAATCAAAGCTCACACATAGTTTAGAAAACTAGTCCCGTCTGAATAGGTCTACAGTGCAATTCGGCTCGGTATACAGTAGGTGGACTACTACCGAACTACCTTCCAAACAAGACAAGGGGGCGGAGAAACTAATGGTTGGCCATAGTGACAGACAAGGTTGGTGGAGACACAGAATGGAGAGATAGACAAAGTACAGGCTTGGAGTGCCCTCCATGATGGCACTTTCAGCTGGCATCGTGACAGATGTATAGTTGACCTGGTCTGTTAAATTATTGAAATACAATGCACAACCAAGATGTAAAATAAATAAATAAATAATATAATAATAGTAGAACTTTTCAGTGTAATATTACACATATCTAATGGATATTATATATGGTAATGCATGTCTGAAAACATTTTACAGTGAAATGCATTCCTGACAAACCTGTAGCTGCATTACTTCTGTTGAAATTACACGATGGTTGTTAAAAACATTGGTTCAGTATGTGGAGCTGAACTCTGTTTTCTTGCTGTTCTTATCTCATTTGTTGTGGAACTGGAATTCGATTCCCAGATTACCAGAATCGCACCTCAGCAGGAAATTACTAATGGATTCTGACTGGAATCCCGAGAAGGCCGGCGTTTGATTTCACTGCAGGATTACATGAAGGCAGCTTATTGGAAGTATTGAATGGCACCTGAACTTCTGTATATAGAACCATTTTCTTTCATTTCTTCTTACAGCTCTTTTGAGACGTACTGTATTGATATTCCTCAAATGTTCACGTTAGCATTTGTTCAGAACCTCAAATCTGAGTATTAAATTAATTCAGCACCAGCCGTGCACAGAAGACACAAAATCCATCCAAACCTTGTTGTACAGATGATTTCAGTTGCATGTGTGCTATAAAAATTGTAATATATTGATTTTAAAAATATCCCATTGAGCCTGACGAGGGTTAATAATCTGATATTTATATAAATAAAATACCCAACAACTATATTTTTGCTATACTAATCAGCTATACCTAAAGCTTAAATTGAAACAACTAATTTTGTGTTTAATGCGCTTTAATTGTGTGGAAGTTGTGCTGAAGTACAACTAAAGACATGACGTATATTTAATTGAGCTAAGGTGGAACTAGTGCAAGTATACTTCAGGTACAATGTTGCTCAAAGATCACACAATCCTAATCAATGGAGACATTAAAACACATTTTAGACTTAATAATAAGAAAAGTGTATTGTGCACAAGTAGTACTCCAAATAAAGTTTAATTATATATATATTTTATTAACAAGTCTTGAGGTATATGTCAGTGAATCAACCTGTCCTTCAAACAATACACCTGTATAGGTTGTTTGTCCAAATCCCCAAAATATGAAAATATTTTAATGCAACACAGTCTCACTCCAACTCTTGCAATTCTTACATTATAACTTCAAAGTTTATATCTCATAATTCTGAGAAAAAAAAGTCTGAATTGTGAGATAAAAAGTCACAATAACATGTTTTTTATGGTTTTTTTCAACACAGTCTCACTCCAACTCGTCACATTTTGGTCAATACGCTTTTGCGTTGCTTTTTAAAGCTCAAGGTACCCCTTTTTAGTCACTTTTCAATGTGAAGGGGTCTTCTTTTTTTTTAATAGGAAACTCTTAGCACCAATATGCCGATGCTATCTTTTTTCTATTTTATTGTCATAATTAAAAGATATATTCTGTAAAAACAATGGCATTATTGCATATATGTAGGGGTGTGATGTAAAAGTTTTATTTAAAATGATATAATTTACAACCCCTGCCCCTAAACCTATAATCTGTCAATAAAACACAAGATATAGCAGGCAGTCAGATACAACCACCACAATAATAGTCATAATTTATATGAAAAATATTAATATTCCAAGTCTTCTGATTCAAAATGATTGATTTGTGAGATGCGGTCGCTGTCTCGTCTTCCGTGTACTTCCTGTGTGCTGCTGCTGTGCGCGGTTTAAAAAATGTCGCTACAAGAATCCTTACGTCAATGTTGGTTGTGAAATGTCATTGGTTCTTGTGTGTCTCGTGATCGATTCCGTCATTCTACGAGACGGGAGTATGTTTTCTGAATGAGATGACAGTGCGTAAACGGAGTGGGATCATTTTTAGTAATTACAATTTTGTGTTTTACTCTCTTCCTCACATAAAGACTTCGTATGGCTCCAGAATACTTGGAATGTGACACGACTTGTTTGTAATGTATTTATACCGCTTGTTTATGATTAGTTTGTGCAATAAATACCTGTACAGTAACTGCATTTGCCTGAGTGTTTTTACAGTATATTGTTCAGAGGTGGGTAAGTTTAGGGTAGGGATGGGGTTTGGTGCTCCAATAAAAGTAGAAAGTATATAATAAATTGTTAAATGCATGCAAACCATTACATTAAGCCAAGCAACTGAAAACAATGAAGGACCCTTTACATCTAGCTTCAAAAAGCGGCACAAAATGGTCTTGACCAAGTGTCAAAATGTGACGAGTTGGAGTGAAACTGTTGATAAATATCATAAAAAAAATATTTATTGTTATTGTGACTTTTTTTCTCACAATACAGACTTTTTTTCAGAATTTTGAGATATAAACTTGCAATTTGAAGTTATAATGTAAGAATTGCAAGACATAAAGTCACAATTACGGAGAAAAAAGTCTAAATCGCATGATATAAATTCAGAATTGTGACTTTATATCTCGGAATTCTGACACTGTAACTCACAATTGTAAGTTCATATCACGCAATTCTGACTTTTCTTTGTAAGATACAAACTTTAAAAGGCAGAATTGTGGGATAAAAAGAAGTAATAACCTTTTTAATATTTTTTTATTCTGCTGCGGAAACGAGCTTCCATATTTATCATGTCGTAATCCAGGTTTCATGTCGTTCAGCTGGTAGAGCATGTAGTCATACGATCGAATGACCTATAGAGTCATTTTTTTGTTGAAAGACAGGATCCAGTAAATATGCTAAAATATATTAGCTATACTTAGCATGAAAATATATGACTTTTTCAATCGGGTAGACATGGTTAAATGTTTTGTCCCAATCCTTCTTTATTTGCTATTTACTTGAGTCTAGGGGCAGTCTTCTTCTTCTGATGCAGTGATAAAGTACTTTGTCTTACTAATTTTCCATCCTCATCCTCCATCCATTTATATTAAAATAGAGCACTCCATGAGGTGTGAATTTCAACAACACAGGTATTCATCAAATCTTTATTAAACTAAGGCAGGCTAATTTATCTCTCAGGACTTTAATTAAACATCAGTGAATGATTTATTCAACATATGGGGCCGACTTACCCCTAATATCACTCCTACAAATCCTACAAATCCCCAACCTGTTCAAGACACGGATCTCCTCTGCCCTAATTTCCATTCCTGCTCACGAGAGCCGGGAGCAGGAGAAATTAAATCCAGTTGTGACCCTGTGGAGATGGTAAGGCTCATGAACGTCTGTAAAGGATGAAGAGGAGATTAGTTTCTTCACGTTAAAGTGACAGATGATCAAACTGATCAAAGATATTGATTGATTATGTCATGGCAGAAGGGAAAGCATCTCCTTTGAAATGGTCAAATCCCTGCTTACAAAAAAACAGCTGTGTTTCGAAAAACACTCACTTTAGCACTTTAATCTAAATAAACGTTAGAGAAGTTAACTGTGAAATGTCCTGATCTATTAGTGTGGCTCAGTGTGAGTTTATAATGTGCCTAGAAATATAGTGAAATGCATTATGTGAATACCTAAAAAAGGGTTTATTCCACTGAAATAACCACTTCATCATATGTAAAAATGTGTACTTGCAAATAATACACTGTTGAACAAATCAACTTAAATGTACTTTAAAAGAGTGTGTTTTCATGACTATGTGCACTTTTAAGCGCAGCTACATGTTTAAAAAGTGCACTTTGCAATAATGGCAAATCAAAAATGTTTTTTTGTAACACTTTACTTAAAGCCTTTATTTATAAGGTTTTATAAAAACTAGTTTAATGAATGAATTATGCTTTGCAATACACATGCACAACCACATGCATAATCGTCACAAAGTTGACACCCTTTAAAATTATTTGTTATCCTAAATAGTGCTGTAAATTAATACATAATTTGACTTTAGTGCTTGTTTAATGATCTTATCGTCAATAAGATGATGTTTACATTGCAATGCATTATGGGCTTGTCAGTCATAGCTGTTTCTCACTAACTATCCACTCATTGTCCCACAAACACAAAGATGACTGACAGTGAAATGGGAAAAGCCTTGAATGCCCTATCTAGTTACCTAATACAGTCTTTGTTGGACTTGAATAAAACATAGCAGCATCAAAACAGCCAGCCTAGATTAGTTTCCACAGATGATTTACTATTTTTGGTGAGTACCACAGGCATCAGTGTGCAGATAGAAAACTACAAACTTTGGTTTCAGTACTTCTGGGATCGTCAGTAAAATAAAATAAACATAACATGGTGGCAAGTCTGCGTGAGCAGCTGTTTCATACATATGAATGACAATTGCTTAGTCTTTCGTTAGCAGCTGTGCGTCTGATTATGAGAAACACATCTGATGGATCAACATCACGTCACAAGCGTCATCTACAATTTCACTTATTCTGCAGAATATAGTTGCTAAAATAAAACTTCTATTGAATTCTGTTCAGCTTTGACATGCTACAGTATACAAGTCAAACACAATCTGCTTCATTCAATAGCTGGACTAAACTCATGGCAGTACTGATCGCATTTAAACACTCAAATATCAGGCTGAAAAAATGTATGTGAACCGTCAGGCTAATGACTTCTCCAAAGACTAATGGAATCAATGAAATAAGGTTTGAAGGTTTGAGTGAGATGAGCCCGGATCTCCTCAAATAATACAGATAACACCTTAAAGGGAAAGCCTTGCTGATTTGTGATTGTTGGTGTATCTCGGATGCATTAGTGGAGGTGATAATCATCTGATATCCAAACAATATGGGATCCACAACACTGGTGTTTATGGCAGTTGAGTAATTATCACAGCTCAAATCTAGCCAGAAAAAAAAAAAAAACACAGCAGAACCTAAAAGCTGGCATTTAAACCAGCCTTGAAAGTGTGTTTTATATTACAATGAAAGAGTAAAATAATGAATATAATGAAGGCAGGACTCCACTTACACTTACCTGAAGGACAGAAACCTCAAACTCTCCTCGGCTTTGATACATTTCACTAAATGATTGTTCTTACCCTGTACAGTTTAACAACGTTAATAAAATTACCTCATTGTTAAAAAAAGCAAGGAGAGAGAGAGAGAGAGAGAGAGAGAGAGAGAGAGAGAGAGAGAGAGAGAGAGAGAGAGAGAGAAAGCGAAGAATTAAAAGTACATGATAAGTGAATCACCCCTCAAAGCCTCAGCATACTTCAGATATTATGATGTGTAAATGATGCAAAACACTGAAGTGGGTTTAACCACGTGTTTTTTTTATTATTTATGCGTTTTTATTCAACTGTAGATACTTTTGGCCCACAAACTCTCATTAAACAGTACTTTAGTAAAACACAGGATAATCAAATGTATTTTTCTGGCTTGCTTTTTTTGCAATGCACAATCATTAATTGCATTTAATAATAATCATGTGGTGGAAATGACATTTACAGTTTTTAGAATAAAACTTTTAAAGGCTAATTTCACAGCTTGCATTTATGCACCCTGAATACACATAATTATGCAATATTTCCAAATTTGACAAAATTACAGCTTGGTTAGGATTAAGGAAGGTTTAATAAAAGCCTTAATTTAAATAATAATACTATAAATCATGTTTTGCTCACAAGTGAAATGAACCTCCTTGGTAAACAGGGCATTAACTTCATAAACGCGTTAGATTATGGTATTTATACGATCATAATTCATATTTTTTTATGAAGAGTTTGAGATGGAAAGTGTGGGTCTGGGTGGAGGTTAAAACTATAAAATACAGTTCAATTCAATTCATATAAAATAAAATTCATAAATGACAAACCATTTCAAGACTGAGCAAGATTAAAGGGTAACACTTTTTTTTTCGATGGTCCACTTTAGATATTCTACTAACAGTAAGTAACTCTGTAACACTGTAACACTGTCACTAGAGTATTAGTAGACTATCTGATTAATATCTTCTAACACACAACACACTACATACCGACTATCAGAAACTATGCAAGTATATGTCAACTTATTCTACAAAGCCTTAACCCTAACAGTCTATTCTGAGAGTTAGTAGACATGTAGTTGTAAAATAACAATAATTAGTTGACATGTAGTTACAACGTTACTTATAGTTAGTGCAATGTCTAAATGGACTCTCAAAATGATGTGTAACCTGTTAAAGTGTTTCCTATTAAACATTGGTAACACTTATTCTACATCCCTAGTCCTTCAATACTTCAACTAATAACTACCTTACTAAATATTAATAAGCAGCAATTAGGAATTTATTGAAGGAAAAGTCTTAGTTAATTGTGAATAAGTGTTACCTATTATAAAGATCTAAAATTATATCATAAATGTGTTATGTTCAGTTTCTGCTTTGTTGGCATAACAAAGTATGGATCAGGGTTATTAAAGTTACCTAAAACTAAATCTAAAACCAGAAAAAGCCATTACTTCAAATTAAAAAAATAAATAAATAAATAATAATAAAATAAATAAAATCTAAAAACCAAACAATAAAAATAATAACAAAAACAATAGTGATATCTCGCTTACAATAAAATGACAGTGTTAAGTATTAGTTTAGGTCCTAATGAACGAGGAAAACATACAACATGTATTGATATTTTGGCGTTTTTGAAAATCTAAATCATTCATTTTCAATATGTGGGCAACTATAACTTAGACAACTCCAGAAAAAAACCTCTCAATTTGTTTTTGGAAACGGTGCAGGTTTTGAATGAAGTTTCGTTTCGGGGATGTAATGGAATCCTCCAATCGAGCTGGAGAGTGACGTCTGAATGTGGTTTGTGCTGGATTCAGAGCGAGGCTGATGGCTTTGTGGCGCTCGATGAAAGACATGAGAGTGATGTTCTCTTATGAGACTGTGTTGACACGATGCATACTGCTTGTTTTCTTGTGGAAATCTCGTTTCTTTGGCAGCAAACGCTGCCTGTTGTTTGGCGGTGCCAGGTGAACCTTTCAAGCGTGAAGTTACGCTCCTCTCAAAGCGAGGCGGATCTGTATCAGCTCCACTGGCTTTCTCCACAAGACAAAGACACAGCTAAAAGTACAGAAACAGAGGCTGGAGAAAGAAAGCCAGGCATTTTTAGGGATGCAGGAAGACTAGCACGATTCTAGTGAGTGAAAGAATGGCTTTGAGTCTGTCACTCACGGGGGAAACCAAACGTCTGGTTAAAGCCTGAGACCATCAATAACACAGCTGTCAGTGCTGGTAACCACATCTGCTGATCCTAAATGACCTCAGGCTGAGCTAAAAACACCACTATGATAGCGAAGCTAACAATGCTGAGACCTCAACAAGGTGCTGCGAGAGTTTAAGGCCCAGTCCCAATTCTATTTTATACCCCTTGCCTTGTTCTTTAAAACTGAGCGTAGTAAAGTGTCAAGGATTCGGGTGAAAATAGGACACTACTACTGCACTGTTACACATCATCATATGTCGTTTAGCTTCCTTGTTCTGCTTAAATACTGGTGTTCATTAGAGCTGCTTAATTACCGTACTGTATTAATGTGCTGCTTATTTTGAAACACACCCTCTCACACACACACCAGGGACAGACTAGGAGTAAAAGACAGTCCTTGATTTTCTTCCTCAACTAAAAACAGCAGTATCTCACATTATTACAGCTATCAATGCATACCATATATGGCAAATATTATCATGGAATACATGGTGACTAAAATAGAAACCATGGCAGAAATCCTAATGGTTTCCACTGCTAATGCTTTATACAGAAATTAAAGGTTATTTTCTATCCACTTAAACTAACCCCTTACAAAAAAACCTGTTTGCATTTTACACTTTCATATAAACATTATTTACTAACTAGCTGCTTCCCACAATGTCAAATAATTCAGGTTTTACTATCCTTGTGTAGTGTATCAGAAGAAGCACACACACAAATGATTATATATACATATATGTATGAGATCACGTACCTCACACACAAACATCAAGGGCAAAGAAACTGTATCGGATTAAAACATTAATTGTTGTCAGTGTAAATGTAGTAAATGTCCTTCGTGCTTATGGTCCTGATCAGGAGTATGTTGTGGGACTATCATGCAGTTTAACATGAGCAATTGTTTTTGCAAACCTTTTAACATGACTGTAAATATAAACAAGAGATTGAAGTTAATATAAAACAAATGATTCCTCTTCATTAAAATCTTTATTAATGCCACATACGCTTGCATTTATACCGTCTTCAAGTCTAGTCAGGCTGATCAAATGGATGAGATGGAAACATGGAAACTCTTAAAGCCCATCAAGAAATTATATTTCTACAAACATTTCTGAATGGAATACTTTTTTTTAATAAAAGTTCCCAATGAAAATTATTATTTTTATAAATGTTTATAAATGCATTCACTTTAAAGGATATTCCTTTGTTATGGTCTGCAAAAGTCAATCTTATGCATCAATTTGAACCTTCAGCTGTGAGCTGAAATTCAGTGTTTGAGTTCAAATGAATTCCAGTGTTAAAACCCCCACGTCAGCACCTCCGGTCTGAGCTGAGAGAGAAAGAGCAAAGCTTCAGATCATCCTGACTGACATCAGATCCGGTATAGATCCGGTCTCACACTAGGAGCACAAATTCATACATCAGAAATGATCTGCAGTTAACATTTTAGTGAGACATGAAACACATACTGAGTACATATGACACCTTTTATTCCTTTTCACACAAATGTGAAACAGAGTTTTGATTACTAAAGTGTAATTTCCGCACAATTACTTGAAGTATATTATGTTATGACTTCAAAAAAATATTAATATGCTGAGATGTTTGAAAACTGCTGCTTTTGAAGGTTATCATCACACATATCCAGCTTCATATCTATGTGTTTCATAGACGCTAGGTTTGTTCGGTTTCTCACGGAGTACAGAGATGAGCTCGGGTTCAGTCCTGTGTAACTACACTTCAACAAAACACTTCAGATCTGTGTGAAAGGAAGTTTAAATAACAAGTAATGTACATAAAAACAGTGCTACTCAAAACGTGCACAGAGGTACATATTTTTATGAGACCAGGTTGGATATTAGATATTGGGCTGCCAATTTAACCTGTCAAACTAATTAGTGAAAACATAATTATATCATATGATATAGTTGAGGAAATTTTAAACGACATCATCAAGCTCCACTCTTAGGTCTGTTTCAGCACAACTGCAAGCTGTTTTTCCATTAACTGTCAACTCATTTTGAAGTTAATACAGCTGTAGGGTTGCTCTAATTTTAAGACTGTAGTTAAGATATGGTTAGGAAAATTGTTGTTTAATAGCTTTTGTTGTAAATGTGGTCCTATCTAAAATGACCATGCTTACCAAACAGATAAGACATTAAAGTGAGGATCTTTCTGTAATACACCACCAGATCACCGAATAAGAACTTCATGCTCTATTACAATATAAACACATTATTGTCTGTTTTTAGTTTTGCGAATGCAAATATTATCTATTAAGGCTACAGCAGCCATTTACTTAGTTCCTCAATCAATCAGGCATTTGAACAGTGTACAGTAGTAATTAAATAATTAGGTAATTTGTATTTTATTTATTTATTTTTCTTGTGTTTTGTTTGGCCTGAACCAGGCAAACCTGCTAAACAGCAGAATATATCCGTGCTGCGGTTTCATTTCTCGTCCTTGTCAGAGCCGAGGAGCAGCACTATGTGTACTTATTCTGTCATTCACCTGCTGTCCATTAGAGCGGTAGCAGATCATACTATTCTTCCCTTTAGCAAACAATTCAGGCAGTAAGTGGATGTGCCGAATGCAGAGGAAAGCAGCTTATAATAACGCAACTAATTCTCATCCTTTAGAATAATATAACTCAAAGCCTTACTTCAGACCTTTACAAACCTTCAATTATTGGTGGAACGTATTTATGAAGCCGTTATGTGACTGTAGAATCTATGAAGCATCGATGTGTCAGTGTTTGGATGGTTAGCTTTAGCAGTTAGCATTTGCTGATGGAAGCCACCACAAAAACAAAAAAAAAAAGTCTACAACACAATGTGTGTGACGTAAAAACGTAAAAATTGCAAGTACATATCAGCTTATTCTAACCCTAACCCTACCAGTCTACTAATACTCTGCTAGCACTCTATTGAGAGTTTGTAGATATGTAGGTGCAATGTTACTTATGATCAACAGAATATGGTGTAGGTTTTGTAGAACCACAATTTACATGAAATAAATGTTGCCTTGTGCATGTGTTTTACATGTTCAATCATGTTCTTAAACATGTTTAGCAACAAATTACATATTACATTACATCTCTGCTATAATGTATTCTCTTAAAGAGCAATCACTTTTGCTGTTGAAATTGAACACATTAAATGTGTCCGTATTGATTTCCCACAGGTTTATGACGTTGAATCGTGTTTAGTTTGAAGGTTGACGTAAATGTTGTGATATTATCCATGTTTCTACAGATTTTAAATTTCATATAGAAATGTAAGTTTGACTTTAAAAAAAAAAAATAAGCAGAATGTACAATTCACACAACTTAGCCATCAATACACTATAATATACAAAAAAAATAATTACCATAGTATTGTTTTGTTTGTTTTCTTATAGTGTACTGACATCATTTGCAGAAAAACAACAGCAACAAGAAATCAGTGCAGTAAATCTTTCTAGAGTCTTATAAAAATACCTCACAGACTGCCGGAGCAATAGTTTGACACAATGTTTACTCAAGTTTTGTCAACAAGTGACAAGAACATTTGCTAACTACATTACAAGAGCCAAAATCAATCATCAGCAACATATGTCTGGAGTCACACCGAGAGCGGTTGTCAAATACAATAATTTCCTTCATATACATATATTCACACGTTGTTTAACGGGCCTCTTGCCTTTCCACGGGCCTGAATAATTCATGACTCACACAACAGCGTGTCTGTGCCCAGCAGTAAATGATATCATCCCTCTGGGCATTAACAAGCTTCCTCAGCATAACAAGTATGTTGCTATACCACATTTGACATGTTTCAACAATCTGTCAATGCAGAGAGCCAATTGAAAAGTGTAGTGGTGTAGAGTTGGTACTCACATAAAATGCATTGTGTACCAAATGATTTGTGTGTAGAAAACCGGTTCAGTGGGTTCAGGAGATGTTAAGAACTGAATGATGTCTCTCACGTGTAGAGTTATGGCTGCATCGCTCCACTAATGAACTCTTTCACTGCGCTGAGGAAATTACCATCACTATATCACACTGTACTTCTGATAAAAAGAGATGGTGTCTGAATGCTACTGGGCAGCTCTTGAAAATATTTGATTGTATTTATATATTAAAAGTAATACAGTTAAAATAGATTTATTTCTTACTAAGTATAGTTTAAATCATACTCAATACCACGACTGAGACCCTTGAGCAAGACTCCGTTCCCCCAACTGCTCCTCCAGGCACCGCAACACTGGCTGCCCACTGCACTGGGTGTGTGTTCACGGTGTGTGTGTGTGGTTGTATACTTGCAGTAGTTCCACTTTAGCACAATCAAATATACTAAGTATGTCTTTAATTGGACTTCAGCACTACTTCTGCGCAATTAAAGTGCATTAAGTATAACATTAGCTGTTCCAATTAGGAGAACTAAGTATACTATTTCATTTCATGCATTACTTTTCAAAGCAAAGATGCATTGAATTAATGAAAAGTGGCAGTAAAGATATGTATAATATTAATATTCAGCACCACATTGACAACAATCAGAATGTTTGTTGAGCAGTTAATCAGTATATTAAAATGATTTC
>JAUMHP010000082.1:364939-377006 GCA_032361065.1 Enteromius trimaculatus
GTGTGAGTCCATTTGAGGTCTGATATTGTGTTGTTTGTTTGTTGTATGTTTTATTCTGAAAAACCTTTAAAATAAAAAAATAAAAAAAAATATATATAAGCAACTTTTACTCTCTACTCCACTACAGTTTTTGGCTTCAGCCTCTAATGTTTTTAGCCCCGAATGTCTTTTTTAAAAGCCCCAAATCTTTTGGGGTTGCTAATAGTTTTGTAAAAAAAAAAAGATGATGATATCAGCTGCAGTCTCTCCTCTCCGACAGCGAGATGACGTCACACCGCTGTCCTTCATGGCCACGCCTCCTGTCAATCACTCAGATCCTCTCATCTGAGATGCCTCAGCGGAGGCGTGATATACCGTCTGCGATCGAGAAATTAGCAAAAAAACATTCAACACATTCTTACAGAGCACATGCATACATTACATGAAGTCCAGACTAGTGCACGCGTGCATTTACAGTGTGTTCTTAGATTTGTTTTACAACAGCTCTAAAAACAAAAGTTAATTAAGAGACTTTTAGGCATAATATTGCCCATCTTTTCTCTTTTGGTCTCAACTAATATTAATCCAAACAGCCACTGTTTTGCGTCTCTGAGCAACATGATGGTGATTCATTTCTGAATTAAATGAATTTCAAATAATTTAAAATATCAGCATTTAATGTTTTATATTTAATATATCTAAACAATATTTATGCATTTGTAACTGCAGTTAAATGCATTCATGTCTTGGATTAAACAGAGAAGAAATATATCTACACCTAAATACAAATACAGCTCCTAATAATGTAGATTTTGGGCCCTTTCTGTTTACAAAACCAGTTTCTAATGTCTGTCTCCGCCCCTGGACCGGATGCTACGGTATATGAGCTAAATCAGGCTGCTCCGTGTGAGAGAGAAGCTCGCCAAATACCAGCTGCTTCACATGGATGCTTTTGTTAAAGTGGAATAAAAGTATTGCCCTCCTCTGAGAGGTAAATGAAATGAAAGTCAGCTCTGAAATTTATTTTACTTTTTCTTTTTTTCTTTTTTTTTCGTCCATTGTAGACTGAAAATATATATTTTTTAAACAAATTGTTTCACTTGTGCTTTTTGAACGTTTGACTGAGACTTGCTTTGTTGGATCTATATATCTATAAATATTGAGATGTTTAATTTCATTTCTATATTAGTAAATAAAACCGCATAAATAACCGTGTTTCTTGGTGTTCTTCGAGCCTACATTCAGTACGAGTAAAATACTCAAGTTCTTTTGAAATCGGATACTTTAAGACTTTTACTCAAGTCTTATTGAAATCAGTGACTTGTAACTTCTAATGGAGTAATTTTTACAGTGAGGAATTTGTACTTCTACTCGAAGGTTTGGTTTTCAGTTACTCTTTACACCTCTGCTTATAACAGAGTTATTGAGACACTGGTGAAGAATGTGTCTGAGGCCCCCGTGAGGAACCAGTCTGTCATTACACACACACACACACACAGAGAGAGAGAGAAACACACACACACAGAGAGAGAGAAACACACACACACACAGGGCTTTACTTTTAGTCATTGTTTAGGTAGCACACATACTCTGAATGCCTTCGGCAGAATTCAAATAAGTCTTTTTAATCTAGATTAAAGAAAGAATCTATGGCCACCCCTAGTTCTTACAAAAACCCCGCAACAGCTTTGTTTTTACGTGACGCAGATAAAATGTTTTCATGACCAGTTTTTCCAATGCACACTTTAGATCATGCAACTTTGTGAAAGAGAAAAAAAGAAAGAAGAAGAAAAAAAAAAGTTTTAGAAACTCACCACTCTAACCCAACTCCCAGCATGCACCAGAACGAGAGAGAGAGGGATAAACACACACACACACAACAAGCCTGCTAACTTCACTGTACACCGGATGTAAATAAAGTAATGACGATCACAATATATTGTACAAGAAGATACTAAAGCTTTAATTATTATTATTATTTTTTTTTTACAGTATTAACTGCCACATTCATTATCTGCTGACAACACATCAGAAACAGTACATTACTGTTTACAGTCACTCACTGTCTCTCTGACACAACACAGCACACAGAACACTTGATGTACGTTATTAGATTTACATTTTGCTCATAACCTGTAAGAGCCACAGTGTCTCTAAAAAGCAGACATGAAGGCTAGGACTGCAGTCTGGTCCAGGTTTGATGAACATATTTAAGGTACGTTCGCTTGATTTTAGTTCATGCGGTCGCTGGGGATCCAGCCCATGACCTTGACTTATAAATGAAGGTGTTATAATAAACTGCAGAGAAGCTTTCAAAACCCTGAACGGGTCACATTGAAATGAATTACAGTAAACAGTAACGAGAAGAAATAAAGATCTCTGCCTGCTTCACACAGATTGAGATGGTCTCTCAGAAACACACTCCTCTGATGCTGTGATGATCTCCTAAACACACACTTGAGAACAGTAACGGTTCACAATCAGATTCTTGCCATTAACTATGACCTTCACCTCAGTAGTTAGGAACAACAACAGTCTCTCTCTAAACTAATGTGTCCCTCAGGAAAATATTAGATATGTAAGATCATCAAGTTCCTTAATAATTCACCAGGATATTTAGTTTAATGAATACAGCTTTGGATAATCTCTTAATTATGGAATATTTTTGGCCAACGGAAGATATTGAAGAGACATTGATATTAAACAGTTGATCCAGACTCACAGTCACGTCTTCGTAATGTTCGCATAATCAGGTTCTCTCAGAGTCTACAGGAGAAAAACCAGGACAAACGTATTATTACGGTACCATACTGTAGATCAGCAGTCACTGTGTGCTATAGTGAAGCGTCTCGTCAATACAAGATCTACATATTATCCAAATAAACTTTTTTTTGACCAACACCAGATGGATGGATTTATGACTGGAAGCAGGTATCTGTCACACACACACACACACACAGTGGTATATAAGGTGAAGTATACAGGGAAATGTTTGATATCCACACCTCGATGTTTGTTTTGAGTCCAGCCATATTTTCATACGCTCCTTCAGCAACAGAACAGCCATATGACTGACAGAAGACAGAAACAGAGAGCTTGTTCCTTGAAGATGTTCAGTCTGGTATTCATGTGAATGTTTTATAACAGCTAAACTCACACGCTTTCTGTGCATCATCACATACTGACCCTCCTCTTCATCCTCAGCCCGGAGGAATCCTAAAACACAGGCTTGATTAGAAACACCCTCGTGATCGCAGGACTAAAGATGCGAGGAGAAAGAAACTTACGTTCTTTGCAAAACTTCAACAGTTTCAGTGTTAAATAAATGATTATCATCAGGAGAACCTCCAAGATCACAGGCAACAGAAAAAAGACAGCCGTCCTAAAATGCAACGAGAAATATTTTTTAGAAAAGCAGAATTTCCAATCACATGAACCTGTATTTTATTCACAGTAGAACTTAGAGAACATGACAAATGTAACACTTTAGTATAGTATAGTTTAGTGTTGTCTGCTGAAATACAGCTCAGCATATGATCAGCATTCACAGTGTCTTCCAGAGCATGAAGCTGCCGTACCGTACACACTTATAGATGCTGAACGCTGAAAACACACTGAAGATCTCCTGAACTACCAGCTTACACACGCCACACACCTGATATCAGTTAACTTCATGAGCTGCTGAATCTTTTCAAAATGTCTTGCTTTTTCAGCCCTTTGTTGCCCCTGTGACAACTTCTTTTGTGAGATCTGTAGCAGGCATCAAATCTAAAATGAGCTCATTTATTGGATAAAAGTGTACGTTTTTCCAGCTGAATCTCGTACGGTCTTTATTTGACTCGGGGTTTTCTGCGTCTTTAGAGAAACCAAGCAACAAAAGGTAATTGATGTAATTTTATGTTGTTTAGTAATATTTTTACCTCACTTTCGTGTAGTTTTTGGATAATTTATCATAGTTTTAAAAATGTATTAAAATATATTTTAAATGTTTTTTAAATAGGCAAAACAGCTGTAGATGCAAAAATGTACTTTATAAAAGACCCACATTTCTAATCCATGAATAACGTGGATCATTTGACATGGTTTCGTTTCAGGATGAAATGATGTTTTTTACCAGTAGATGGCTGCAGAGATCCACTGTTGGATGTTTGCTGTTTGACTGAAAGATATTGTTTCATTAGTTTTTTTCAGTTGGACTCATATCTCTACATAATATGAAATCAATTTTTTTTTTTTTTCTTGTTCAGGTTTTCAGGTAACATTGTAAACATTATTGAAAATCTGTTTTTTCTTTCAGTACAAAAACTAATTAATTAATTTAATTCCTTATTTTTTATTTTAAAATGATTTATGGTTTGTAATTGTGATTTCATAATGTGTAGATATAAGTCAAACTGGACAGAACTTGTGAAAAGATATCTTGCAGCTGCTCAAATAGGAAATACTGCAGCTCTGTAGCCATCTACAGCGAAAACTGCATTTTCCCAAAGATCTTACCCTAAACCCCATCGTTATCACCATGAAGGAAAATTAGAAATACGGGTCTTTTATAAATTTGTTGCATATTTGTTGACATATGTCAACAAATATATAATAATAGTTTTTTATATAAATTGTACAAATATGAAAAGTTCTCCAAAAACGAAAAAAAATGTGAAGTAAAAACATGAATACAAATAATAAATGTACATTTGTATACAAAAACCCAAATATTTTGATACAAGTGTGACTTTTGTTTTTACACTAATATAAAGTCAAGATATTATTCCATTTTTTACCGCTGTAGAAAGCCTCAAACCATTTGGATGAAGATGACTATTTTTAAAATGTTGTCAAACATCATTAAAAGTTTGTTCTATCTATAAAATATGAGCTCGTATTATTCAAAAGTCTTTAAGTTTAAATGTTATTCAAATTCAAATAACGTCTAAACATTAGAATTTGGATTACAAATGATTAAAACACAACATTTGATCATTCCAAACCTGCATGGCATTATTTCTTCTGACGAACACAAAACCAGGTATTCTGAGCTGATGCTGAGCTGTTATATCACCTTTTGCGAGTGTGGAGTGAGATCTGCTCAGAATCTGCTGCGACTGGACTCTTTTTGCTCTTCTTCTGATCGACACTGATATGAACGGGCATCTGCAGATCTCCTGCTGAGCACCAGTACCATCCCGTGTTCTCCTTCTTCAGTCGGCTCAGGATCACAGTCATGTTTCTCAGACCGTATCTGATCTCGACCGAGGCTCCGTCTAACGTCCCAAACGCTCTGGTAATGCACAGACCTCCAAACTTACACCATTTCACACCGCTTTGCCCCCGATGATGACAGGTGATGGTAACACTGCCATCCTCAGGTCCCATCACGTTCTGAGAGTTCACGAGAAGTCCTGGAGACTCTGGAAATGGTGTAGAAAACATCAGTTTGACTTCTTTCACGGTGTGTTTAAAGAAAAGATCAAATGACAATGTGCTGTACATGTGTTAATTCTCAGTCCGTCTCAGATCAAGAATGTGTTTCTTTATCAGATCTGGAGAAATGTCTCAGCAATTCTCTGCAGTGAATGGGTGCCGTCAGAATGGATTTCAGCTGTACAGACATTAAAATGTCTAAATGCTAGATTAGTTTGATCTTTAGTCTTTTCCAGTTGTTCACTGATGGACTGGAGTGTGGTTTATTCTGATGTTTTTATCTCTAATTTTGACGGCACCCATTCACTTCCATGAGTCACATTTCTCCCGATCTGATGAAGAAAGAAACTCAGGTGAGCTCAGTTCTGGCTGAACAACAGTATTAAAGTGTCTGTGGAGTGTAGTCCTGTGAGTTTGTACAGTTTGATGATCACTGTAAGGTGCTCTCACCTGCTGTGACGTTTAAGAAAAAACGCTCCCGTTTATCAAAAGCTAAAGGAATATGAACGGCACACCAGTAATATCCAGACTCCTGGACGTTATCCATGCGGACGGTGAAGATGTGACGTGACGGGTCATCGGAGGTTAATATAGTTTTGTGATGTCCAGGGAGCTCCACATAATCACTGAACAGCCAAAAGTATCCAACGCTCAAGTATTTGTGTGAAAATGCATATTTCTGATTATATAAACAAGGAATTATGACAGATTGCCCTCTCCGAACAGATATCTGCTGGACCGTGGAGATGTCCTGAGCACCTTCACAAAATAAATAAGAGATATTAAAATAATCAATGCATGAATCAGTCCAAAAGTTTTGAACCCTATTTGAATACTTATTTTAAATCAAAAATAATGATGAACAAATTCCAAAATATTCATATATTAAAATGATTCAAATGTTGATCCAAAAACATTGTCAAAAATTTTATATCTGTAATAAAAAATGACACTTTTTTTTTTTTTATAGTCTCAGAGCCTTCTGTTTACTCTTCATGCCACTATCATAATATTGTGGCGTTTCTGCATGACACATGAAAATCTTCAGATTATTCCTAGAAGAAAACTATAGACGTAGAATGGTACGGATGTGTCTCACCTGAGAGTCTGATGAAGCTGTAGATGAAGAAGAGACGGCACAGATCCATGGCTGATGTTTGATTGGAAGGCATGTAAATCTTCTCTAGTTCCTGTTTCTCTCCGCTCCGGCCTGACTCACCCGGCCACAGCCACAGCCACGATTTTGCAAGAGTGTTTGTGGATGGGGTGACAAAACTGCTCATTTATTTATAAGAGTTGTTCAAGTCAGGTGAAACCAGTGTGACAGATTCCCTCCGAAACAACATTAACGGATGCCTCCTTCTCTTTCCAGTAATCATAAAAAACCAGAAATAAGCACTGTGCTTACACCCACTGTTTTCCACTTCATGAAAGCAGGCGCTCAGCTCTCCGGTGCTGGACGACTCTTGAGCACAAACCCAGACAGAAGACTGGGTTACATGTCAAAGAGACGCTTCGGCTAAAAATAAGACTTCTGCGTCTGTGTGCTCATGTCTGTATGCATGCATCTCTTCTGGTGTCGTGTTTGTGGAGCACAACACGGTTAAAATGCATTCTATCATACTGATTATATTTAATAAAGATAAAGAAAATCAAGTATACATACATATCACGAAAAAAAATCATTCCCTGAAGCTCAGACTATACAGCATGGCTCTAGCAACACCACACTCTTAAAAAACAAGGCTTTTTGTTGGCATGGAAGGCTCCATGAGGGCACGTTCACATCTCTGTCATCCAAACACAGGGTATTCAAAATGGATTTAAATTGACATCAAGCTGATCAAAATTTTACCTTAAAATGCTAAAACTTAAGTTCATGACCCTACATGAGAAAACTTTGAGAAAAGCATCTTCACCATTATTACAAAAAATAAATAAATAAAAATGCATTCAGGTCGCATTGACCCCGAACATTACAAAGGGGTTAAATATATATCTAATCTTCCCATGATTCAGACAAAGAGTTAACAGACTGAATAAAGCTAATGCTATTTATTTACAGTTACACACCTGATTTTACAAAATGCCATCATTATTATTAACATAAAGGACAAATGAGCATTAAAACCATAAAGTTGTTAGTTTGTTTTATTACATTTCTGACCACAGATGCAGATATGTTTGTAATATGTGCTGCAGTCAGCTAACACAAGAACACAGACAAAACCAGACCGAAACACAGTTAGACATCAGCCCGTGTTAGGAAGAGAGAGGCAGCATCTATCAAATTAATTTAGCTTAAATCCATTCATAACTTCATAGAGATCTTCACATGCAACCACGTCGTTTTCCCATCTCGCTAAAAAGAAAAAAGGAGTATATGAATAAATTCAGGAATAAAGAGAACAGTTTATAGAGCAAGTGTGTGAAAGCTGCAAATGTGATGAAAAGTACTGTTTGGTTTTTTCCCAGTCATGGTTTCATAGAGATCTTCACATGCAACCGCATCGTTTTTAACATTTCCCTTAAAAAAATAAGTGAGTAAATAAATGAATGAAATCAACCACCGTTTAGTGCATGTTTATGAATGCCACAGATATGATAAAAAGTACCTGAGAGTTTGATTTATTTCCAGTCATGAGTTGATAGAGATTTTCACACGTAACCTCAGTGTTTTTCCCAGTTTCCTATGAAAATAATCTTAATTATTATCCTCTGATGGACAGTGGTCAGAAGCTGACCGTGTGACTGTGACCTACTCTGGGCAGTTGCTGTTTGTCCTTGTCATCGTGAAGATTTGAGCTTTCTGTTCTGTGTTCTGCAGACACACACACACACACACACACACACACTCATGTAATAAATGCTTTGATTGTTTTGTCTTACTGATCGAATCATTAGATCCCTCACGTGTCTTGCTCCTCGCTCGGATCAGCATCACAGCTCCACACACTGTAAAGGGCAGCATCGCTCCCAGAAGGAGCAGCCACCACCACTGCCTGGAGTCAGGTCTGTAGAGCAATCACAAGAGCCACTGAAGGATCTGCCGCTAACGGGTGCCGTGATTAAACGAGCACAATGGCTTACCTGTCTGCAGCAGGTGGCGCGGGGTTATTTGTAAACTGTGTAGTAATTAGGGGTTCCATCACAGTGAGATGAACAGGCATCTGTGAACTGTGATCAGAGCAGTAATACCATCCACTGTCCTCTTCCTGTAGCTGCCACAGCGTCACTCTCAGAGCATCACCATCGTCACTCACTGTAGTTCTTTCTCTCCCATCGCTCCCGACACAAGAGCCCCTGAACCTGCACCAGTCTGAAGCTCCGTGACAGCGGACGGTGACGTTACCGCCTTCATAACCTGACACGCTCTGACTGGAGACACAGAGCTTGGCTTTCACTGGACATTTGAGAGGAAAGAGTCATTTACACATTCTGGAATATATGAAGAAAACTAAAGCTGCACAGAAGAGCTGATACCTTCTGTCACCTGCAGGTGAAGATGTGTGTGAGGATCAGCTCCAGACACACTGATAGCACACCAGTACCAGCCGGAGTCACTCACTTCAGCTGCTCTCAGCGTTGCCGTAAACACATTGTCTGTGCGATTGTCTACAATAGACATTCTTTTGTGTGATACGGTGCTACAGAAGGCCCAATGAAACCCAGAGCACATGTATTTAGTGTAAGCAACGTATTTCTGATCATATACGCACGGGATTGTGATTGTGTGTTGTTTTTGTACAGATATTTTACTGACTGTTTGGATGTCTTGAGTTCCTGTGAAAGAAAAGTTAAGATTCATTCTTGCGTAATAGAAACCAGTGTGTTGTCTTAAATGGGAACAAATCAAATAACAAATATCCAACAACGAGGTGTGCCCCAAGGATCACTACCGGGAACACTGCTTTTTTCTATTAAAACTGTCGTGTCCAACTGAAGACATTGACATATATATATCTATAATAATGTTATTATATTATTCAATATATATTAATAATGTTTAGATATTACATCCATGGCATCGTTCTATGTGATTTAATTCTATTTTATGTTTTATCTGATTATTGTGTTTTGATGTGTGTTGTGTATTAATGTGTTTGTTTGTTTGCGTATTCATATTTGCATTTCTATCGTTGTTTGTTGAAATTGTGTACGTTGAAAACGAGATGACACATCTCAAGGGGTTATTCCCAATAAACAAACTGAACTGAACTGAATTAAGTGAATGGGGAAAAAATAACTTCTCTATAAACTGTAAACACTGTCTCTGTAGTCGAAACATTCATAACAGCCATTAATAATCAAGGAAGAATGTACACACAACATACACATCCATGAACATTTCATTTAGAAGTTAAATTCTTCATAATCAAGGGGATTTGATCTGAAACCTGACCTGATCACAGCTCGACGTATAACAGTCTAACAGTGTGCATAATCTAAGCGGCAAGTACCACAATATTTATAAACCATGCATACACCAGAACATGTGCTAAAATACCTGCATCTCAGCAAAATAAGCACACATGGATAGACTTATAACACCTTATTTATATCCTCATTAGATAAAATATCGAATTCTTCTTATTTCAGCTGGAAACGTATCTGTCATCCGTTACAGTAGATAAAAGAGACAGGAGACTGGTCCCGAAGTTAAAGAAAAATTAAAATAATAACACAGTCAGAGAACGCATCAGAATCGAGTGTTTTATGTACCTGCAGTGTGTGTGAGGAGGAACATCAGCAGCAGAGGCTCCATCATCATCATCATCATCATCGAGGCAGAGTGAGAATGAGCTGATCTTTGCGTGACTCTATATATTTCACCACAATCGAGGGCAACCCATTTGTGTCCCTGCATTTAATATGCAATCATATCATGCACTTTTCATCTTCTCTACAATGCATGTTATTATAGTTAAAATATTAATGCTGAATGTTAGCTTATTGCAAAAATATAATAATGCAAGAACATGTGGTTATATTTGATATGATTTGCATGTGTTGCTAGCTCCTTCCTGCCATATTGCAGGATGCCACTATAGTTAAGATACTGCTGATAAAGCTGCATATGTGACAATGGAAAATCTTAAGACCTCCTTCAGACCTGACCAAAGTTCACACCTCACTGCTGATAGACCTTAACACCTCTGTAAAAGACCCTGGCTTTCTGTCAGTTTGATATATTTAACCACAACACTTCAAAGAGGGAACTTTCTAATATATGTTCAAGTGACAAATGTATGTGTATATATATAATAATGTATAGCACAAAAACCAGTTGCATGTCTTTGCTCCTCATGCATCTGTCACTTCAGCTTCAGGTCTGTTCATCCACAAAATGATCTACAGTTGCTCTTTAACACAGGCTTCACACACCATTCATCTGAACTCTTCTCATCAAGTTAAAGTCTTTCTTAACTAACTCAAAATCTTTAAAATGTGCACAAGTGGTCCTTCACCTCAAGAGAGTCTGCAATGAGGTCTAGGTTGTATTTTCTAACTTGATTTCAGCTCAAAGGCACAGCGCTTGACTAGACTCTTCTGGTCGCTATACTGCTGTTGGTGGGGGCATTTTCTTAAGAACTAAATGTTCACTTCCTGTTTTGGCCATGGCATCTCACTACAGTTAACCTACTTATGGTGTGTTCATGAAGCGATTGGGCAGACTGATCTAAAACTGAAATGCAGTCAACCGAACAGGAAGATGACACCAGTGCTTTAGACCAGAGATGAGAAGCACACTACTGTGCTTGAGTGTTTTACTGGTCACACAAAGAAACAGGCCTTTAAGGTCATCCACAGAATACAGGTTTGAGCCGGGGGGCATTCACATAGTAGAACAACGCCAGACAAAAACAGAACCTAACAAGGATACTTAACACGCAAGAACTAATGAAAACGGGAATCAGTAACTACACATATTGACATTTGTCAGACACCACTATTAGAATATTGTTGAATGTAATGTAAACATCTTTAATTCTACACTCAGGAGGATGTTACTACACAACATAAACCTGTGGTAAATTCAGTTGAACGAGAATGATTTGGAAAGCACACACCTCTCTCTAAATAAACAGCTGAAAATTCACATTAGAGCAAAAACCAAGCCCTGAGTTCTGAAGAATTGCCCGTAGAGAGACGTATTAAAGAAAAGATTGTGCTAAGTGAAGTGTTACTGTGTTTGAGTATCTGGAGCTCACGTTCTGTTGTGTGTCTCTCTGCTGTCAGCCATCCATCTCTTCTTATTTTCAAAAGTGTAACTGTGTTAAACACGTTGTGCTTGTAGAACACACTTTATAGTTGTCTGTGCTGCTACATGTGCACATAGACTAGTAAATTATTCTCCTTAAAACACATGATTACGGCGTGTTCTATGAAAAACTTTTCAAAGCTGTTCATCCCTGCCCTGCATATTATGCCTTTGTCCAAATACCCACACTTGCGATCTTGGCCACTTGATAGCACTTGCACACGACAGGAAGTAAGTGTGAAATACTTCATAGGGCTTCCGGAGCAGTTTTTGACACTAAGCGTATCCCATCATGCATCATATTCTGGATATAAAGGTTTTTTTCTCCATTCTCTCATGGATGGGGTTTTGTCTCCTCTGTCTTGCTTAGTTGGGGACACCTGATTTCCAGTGATTATCGTGGTCTTG
>JAUMHP010000082.1:381234-391912 GCA_032361065.1 Enteromius trimaculatus
TTGATAATGTTCAGTGCTTTGCTACAATCTGTATTGTTAAAAGCGCTATAGAAATAAAAGTGATTGATTGATTGATTAAAATTATTAAATATATAAATAAAATTTGAATACAAATCTTCTAACAGTGTTGTTTATTTTTCTCAAGCAGACAAAAACCTAAACCTAATTTTACAGAAATCTATTTTGTAATCAAAGTTCGGTCAGTAGTGACAGAGTCATTGCACCAATTATGCGGTACGTTCTTAAAGAAGAAGAAGAAACCAGAGAGAGCTGCTGCCTCTACCTGGACTAACATGGACTTGCTAAGTGTGTTCCATGAGGTTAGAAATTCTATGTCCACACTTGGGCCAAATACAGGAAATAATGTCAATTAAGTCAAGTGGTCAAGTGTAAAGACTGCAAATGTGGGCATATGGACAAAGTCTATGTCTCCCATATCAGTTACACACAATTCCGGTCTGTAAAAGAGTTGGGGTAGGTTTAGGTGTAGAGATCTGGTCATGACTGTATTTTTACATTAAAATGTTAATAATAAATTGCACTGGAACAGCAGTCAAACCCGTGACTTCCCACTGTGAACTCATACTACATCAATGTACTCCCAGTTCTGAGCTCCGACGTCACATAGCCCACAAAACAACAATGGCAGCCCCTACGGAAGTGAGTCGGATGTGGAAGTTATGATTCGTGGTTTAAAGCTATGGGCTCAAAGACCGGTCTGGAATGCTTCTAAGTGGGTGGGATTATAGACTGCTTGTTATATTTGCACCACGACCTTATGGAAGTGTTTTCAAATAAAAAATTCAAATTCCTTAAAAGATCAAATAATAATAATTTTCCTGATCAACTCAGTATAAACCTGTAATAATAAAATGATAAATAAAATGCTCAAACCAGCACTGCAAACAGAAACCGATTGATTAATCAAATGCAAATGAGGAGTGTCAATCAACTAGCATGGGCGGAGCTTTAAGGCGGAGCTGGGTACTGGGTATACAAAATGGACAGGAATTCAATAATTATGGACACCTGAATATAAAAGGTTTTCACTTCAATTCACTTTCACTCTTCATGGACAATTATATATCAGTTATAAATGATTAAATATAAAGTCAGTAATAGTTATTGAGATTGATATGGTTTGGAATTGGTCAAATGTGTTTGGAAAAAACAAAATTCAATCCAGAATATCAACTTGCCTAATAGTTATGCACGCACTGTGTATGTTATTTGTTTATATAAAGGAAGAATTTAATTGTGTCAGTTGATGCTGCAATTGGGGATGACGTAACCCGATACTACTTTGCAATGCTTATGTCAAGGGTGCAGTTCAGTTTTAATTTGAACATTGGTAGGTGTGTTTTATCAATTGTTTTAGTCCTTTACCTGTGCAATTGAAGAGTTTTTAAGAAAACACTGGAAAAACTGTATTCTTCAGTGGAGAAGAGGATCAATTGATGCCAAGTTCTTCAGATGTGGGGTGTTACCGAGTGAATGATCATGCTTTAAGCTGGGACTTACCAACTTCTTCTTCTTCTAAAACAGGAAGAGGCTTGCAGAAAATCTTTTGTGGTATTCAGCATTGTGATGTGTGTGTGAAATGTAATATTGAATGGGAAGCAATAGAGAGAGGCCAGGTCTTCATTTGCACCACCTCTTCATCTCTATCTCGGCCATTTTCATATTTGACTAAAGTAGACTATGAAGACAAATTGTTTTATGTAGAGTAACTTACACAGATTAATTGTTCACTACAGACTTGTAATGGGCAATAACAAATAGCTAAAATAACCCAGGATAACAAACCACAAACAATGGTTCTTCCAGAACATCTGTATGTGGAGGTGACTGACTTTGAAGCAGACTTAAAGCTGCAGTGTCTACACTTGAGAGTGGATTCAGGTTAATGTAATCGTATGATGGGCTCCAGGGCTTTTTAACTGTGGAGACAACGTTACCTTCCTTCAGACTCTGTTTGATCTCTGGGTCTGGGAGGAGTTCAGTGAGGCCATTGAGATAAATGGGTGATTCTATAATTGCGGGAATTGTGTAAGTTTTAGGAAATGATGTCACTTTCACTCACTGATAAGATCTGAAGCACTGAAAAGTATCTGTGCTCTCTCTGAGAAAATATTTTAATCTAAAAACGTCTTAGACCAAAAGTTATTTTGTAGAATGTCAACTCGGTTTCACTTTATTTTGATGGTCCCTTTAACGTATTCTGTTGATTATAAATAACACTGCACCTACATGTATACAAACTCTCAATAGAGTGCTAGCAGAGTATTATTAAACTGGTAGGGTTAGGGTTAACATAGGTTGATATGTACTTGCAAAGTTACTTCTAGTCAGTAGAGCGTCTTTTGGGAGACCATCACAATAAAGAGTTAGCAGATATTAATTAGAGAGTTTACTAATATTCTAATGAGTTAGTTGACATGTAGGTGCAAAGCTACTTATTGTCACAGATCGCGTCTCTGTGGCCCTCTCCGAATGACAGCAGCGGGAACCCTCTCCCGAGTTTTAGTTCCACCCAGACTGTTTAGACCCACGCACCTCGGCGAGTTCCGCCGCAGGTGCCGACATTCATTCATTGATTATTTGGTCTTTTTAAGGACTGGACTTTGTTACTCATCACAAAGTCTTACTTGCTATGTCAGTAATTCAGAGCGTTTATTCCCTGGACTGCCTTTCCGTGTATGACCCTGGACTGTTAATCTGGTATTTGATTCTCGCTGCCTGCCCATTGAACTCTTGCTTGTTTTGTGACCGATCTTGTGGATTGTCTGAATCATATCTGTCTGCCATTGATTTGAACCACTGCCTGTTTGACTACTGCAATAAAGCCTGGAAAATGGATCTGACCGACTCTGAGCTATCATTACAGAAGACTTCGCCGGAACAAGATCCAGCGGCTTTACAGAGTGTTGTATCGGAAGTTTCCCGCCAAGCTTCTATGCTCACTGCCCATCACCAGCAGCTGGATAATTTAACTACTATGTCACAGGATTTAATGCGATCGGTACAAAGCCTAACCGCGGCCATGACACAGCTGAGTGCACAGCTCATTCCTCCGCCTGCAACAGCAGCTGCTCCACCCCCTCCCCAACAGGCAGCCCATAGCAACCCAGTTCGTCTTGCACTACCGGAGAAATATGACGGCTCTTCAGGTATGTGTAAATGTTTCCTTATGCAATTTGCTATTTACATCAATCGTCAGCCTCAGGGTTTTGATACTGAAGACAGCAAGGTGTCATTTATATGCTCATTGCTCACTGGGAGGGCGTTGAAATGGGCCACTGCACTTTGGGAGGGACAACAGATGTAATTTCTCTCCTATAAAAGCTCCTTTCCAGTTACTTCCTCGCTCGTACTAGATGTATGCATTGAGGTAGAGGGACGCTCCATAGAGACTCAGGCGTTTGTAGATTCTGGAGCTGCAGGAAATTTTATGGACCAGGACTTTGCTAACCACCACTGTATCTCTCTAATTACATGTACACCCCCCATGGCCGTGGCAGGCCTTGACGGACGACCACTAGGCATTGGGAGTATACATCACATAACGGAGAAACTCACCCTCATCACCAGTTCCCTGCACTCAGAGACCATTCAGTTTCATGTCACCCAATCACCTCATCATCCCATCATCCTCGGTCATTCCTGGCTCACCCTGCATGACCCTCGAATCTCCTGGAGAGAAGAAGAGGTTTCACAGTGGTCCGACTCACTTCCTCTCAGGTCCCTACAGAGGACCCCGAGTCACTAGAGGGCCTACTGGAACCCTACAAGGACCTTCACCTGGCCTTCAGTAAGATCAAAACTACCCGTCTGCCCCCGACCTCGTACCAGGCGCCACACCTCCCCGTGGATGGGTTTACCCCCTATCCCAACCCGAGAACCAGAGCATGCAGCTTTACATCGAGGAGGAGCTCGCAAAAGGATTCATCAGGCCTTCCACCTCACCGGCTTCGGCCAGCTTTTTCTTCGTAAATTGATTACCGAGGCCTTAACGAAGTCACCATCAAGTACAGATACCCCCTGCCACTCATCCCATCATCACTGGAACAGCTTCGCTCGGATTTTCACAAAATTTGATCTAAGATGTGCATACAACCTTCTCCGTATCTGAGCAGGGGATGAGTGGAAGACAGCCTTCTCCACCACAACTGGTCACTACGAGTATCTGGTTATGTCCTTCGGGTTGTCCAATAGCCCCTCGGTATTTCAAGCATCAATTAACGACATTTTCCGGGACATGTTGCACCAGTTCGTAATCGTCTACATCAACGATATCCTCATCTACTCAGAGAATCTTTAAGACCATATTAAGCACGTTCAAGCAGTCCTACAAAGACTCATCAAGCATCAGCTGTATGCCAAGTTATCTAAGTGTGACTTCCACCGTCTCGTTCCTAGGATATATAATCAGCGCCGGCGGAGTAACCATGGATGATCAGAAACTATCCGCCGTATTGAGCTGGCCTCGCCCTAATACAGTTAAAGAGCTACAGCGTTTTCTGGGGTTTGCGAACTTCTACAGACGGTTAATTCGTGGTTTCAGTCAGGTTGCCGCTCCTCTCACTGCACTCTCTCGTGGTGGTGTTCACAAGTTATCCTGGAACCCGTCATGTGAAAGGCCTTTGAAGATCTTAAGAACCGCTTCCTCGGCCCCTATTCTCCGACATCCTGATCCCACCTTCCAATTCATCGGAGAGGTGGACGCTTCTAATTCCGGCATTGGAGCCGTGCTCTCTCAATGACATGGAAATCCCACTAAAATGTACCCCTGTGCGTTCTACTCCAGAAAACTCAATCAAGCAGAACGGAATTACAATGTGGGCGACCGAGAGCTATTAGCCATGAAGGCAGCACTTGAGGAGTGGAGACACTGGCTAGAGGGTTCGACTAGCCCCCTTCTTGTGCTCACTGACCATAAGAACCTGGAATACCTAAGAACCGCCAAACGCTTCAACGTTCGCCAAGCATGTTGGTCCCTCTTCTTCTCCCGGTTCTGCTTTAAGATCACCTACAGGTCAGGAACAAAGAACAGCAAAGCCGACGCTTTGTCCCGCCAGTTCGACAGTACACAGGTGGAGTCCGCACCTACCTCTGTAATCTCACCCTCTTGTATCGTCGCATCCATCCAGTGGGACATCATGGCAGAGATAAGCGAGGCCTACCCTCAGCCAGCAGGTCATTTCTTTTGTTAAGGACTGCGCCACCTGTAATCAGACCAAGTCATCTCGCCAACGCCCCGCAGGCTTACTCCAGCCTCTGCCCATACCTGAACATCCCTGGTCACATCTGGCAGTGGACTTCGTAAAGGACATACCACCCTCTCACCATAATACTACCATACTCACCATAATCGATCGTTTTTCCAAGGCCTGCCGCTTGATCCCACTTCCCAAACTCCCTACAGCTTGGGAGACTGCCCAGATGCTCTTGAATCAAGTATTTCGGTTCTTCGGATTACCCGAGCACATTGTGTCAGACCGTGGACCACAATTCACCTCCCGAGTGTGGAAGGCATTCTGCTCACAGCTTAACATCAATGTCAGCTTGACCTCCGGGTACCATCCCCAGTCGAACGGACAGATCGAGAGGAACTCACCCGTTTCCTCAGAGCGTGTTGCCATCTCAACCAGGAGGACTGGAGTGACTTTCTCTTATGGAAGGAATACGCCCAGAACTCTCTCAAGAAACCTTCTACCCAACTAACCCCCTTCCAGTGTGTACTGGGTTTTCAACCTCCCCTGTTCCCATGGTCCGGAGAACGCACTAACGATCCATCTGTCACAGATCGTGTCTCTGTGGCCCTCTCCGAACGACAGCAGCGGGAACCCTCTCCTGAGTTTTAATTCCACCCAGACTGTTTAGACCCACGCACCTCGGCGAGTTCCGCCGCAGGTGCCGGCATTCATTCATTGATTATTTGGTCTTTTTAAGGACTGGACTTTGTTACTCATCACAAAGTCTTACTTGCTATGTCAGTAATTCAGAGCGTTTATTCCCTGGACTGCCTTTCCGTGTATGACCCTGGACTGTTAATCTGGTATTTGATTCTCGCTGCCTGCCCATTGAACTCTTGCTTGTTTTGTGACCGATCTTGTGGATTGTCTGAATCATATCTGTCTGCCATTGATTTGAACCACTGCCTGTTTGACTACTGCAATAAAGCCTGGCAAATGGATCTGACCGACTCTGAGCTATCATTACACTTATTGTCAACAGATTGTTCAAAAGGGACCATCAAAATAAAGTGTTACCATCAACTCTGTTACCACAATATCAAAAATAAACAGAATGTACTACTGATCTCACATTGGGTCATTTGAAGCTCTTTTAATCATGTTTTCATAAGTGTCATGTTTTCTTAGCATTTATGCCAGCAAGTGGAGTTTTTGGAAAAAATGAAATAAAAATGTCAATTTAGCAGCTGACGTCACGCAGTCTAGACGCCGGCATATTGACAGGCAATCCGTAGAGCGCTAGAGCGGCCATAGCCTTGGTCTCGACAGTTGTAGAACAACAATTCTACAAAGCAGACTATTTAGATGCAGCTGCATCCAACATCGTACCTACTGGCCTGCTGTACACGAGACCCCTACAGAGGTGGCTCAGGAAGTTTACCTGAGGGGAAATCCCCTTCGCATGATCACGGTGTCACGCCGGGCCATACGTGCTGTAGAAATGTGAAGAAACCTTGGTTCCTAAATAAGGGCCCGGTGCTGGGAGCTCTGACTCGCCGCGTATGGATTTGAGGAAATTAGCAAGAATCAAGATCTAGAAAAGATCATCTTTATTAAAAGTCATTACAAAATATTAAAATGATTGAATTATTATGTATAGTTGGTCTCACCTGCTGTGACCGTTGTTGAATTTATGAATTTATTGTAAACATTAGATCCAGATCTATCTCACACCAGTACGTTTCCCTTTGACTATTCCTCATATCAATATTCACAATATTAGTAGTTTTGTTATCTGAAACAGAAACTGTCTCATGTTTCTTTCTCTCATCTGAGAATGTATTTACTAGTGGCCCAGTAATCTGTGAGGTTCCTTTACACCACTGTATAAGGAATATCATAAACAAATGCACCATATTTGGACTCAGATTTGTGCTATACCCTTTAATGAACAACGAGTGTGTCATAAATGCCTGATGACTGCATGACACATGCCACTTCCCATGATTTCTTAAACATTCGTCTTCAGGGATATTAGTCACAAAGGGAACAATAACACTTGACATAAGTAGTAGTAGTAGTCATAGTGTGAGCGTGAGAACGTTCATCTGAACTGTTAACATTACCACACCTCACCACTTAATGCTTGTGGTCACTGAACTTCCGTCACAACGTGTTTTACACAGAAGCATTGCTGCACTGGTAATAATGATGCACACACCTCTGCAAACCTCAAATTCTGATGCATGTCATTAAGATGTAAGTCTGTCTCATCCTGTCAAGGTTAATGGAGAAAATCCTAGCAGGCTGCTGAGGGCTGTAGAGGGGTAATTTCAGGCACTGTGGGTGGTGTGTAAGGCGCTGTAATAAGATTCCCATCATATGTGGATCACCAAAGCCTGCTGAGATTCAATAAGACAGGACTGCATCAGTTTTAGCTTGTTTTTAATTGCCCATTGGCAGCCAATCTTGTGTGACTTTTTTTAAGAGCAGTAGCTTCAGCTCAATTCCTACAGAGAAACTGTGTATCTGTCTGTCCTTAAGCATTTATTCTGCACACCAGAGCTGCATGACTGCATGATGTCTGAAGGAGGATGATGAAAGATCTTAAGCCTTTGTGCAAAGGTTGGTAATTCAGTCCTGAGTAAAGGCGACACAGAGCTGCAAAGTTAATAAAATCTTTCACACTTTTGCCCTGAAGCACTTAGCCGTCTGTTCCAGAGAGCTGCCTTTCTTCCTGATGTCCTGAGTTCAGCAGCCCTGACGTCAACACCTGAAAACAAACAAAAATTCAACACTGGAAGGCCAGGGGTCAGTTCTTCGTACCTCGCTAACTCAGTTAGCTGGATTTGATTGTTGTGGATTTGTCCTGATCTTGGATCGTTCGGTTCTTCGACGCTCATCCGGGACTTGCTGTCATAGCAACAGGTCCGTGAGCTTGAACCTGCCCGGGAGCAGCTTTATTTCATGTAAACAGGATTTAGGCTGCGCTCCTGGCGGGTTATGATTGGTTCAGATGGAGAGATCACACCTGATTGGTTAAAGAGCACGACTGACACGGACTGAGTATCGTGTATAAGTGTATAAAATAATTACGACGATTTACACTCAATATATATACATAAAAAATATTATATAATTTTCTTTATATGTTTATATAATATATCTAAAAAGAATCTAAAACTACGAGATTAAAGTCGGAATATTTCGAGAATAAAATCTTTAAAGAATAAAGAGCACCTCTTGCCGATATCCTCAACTTTTAAAATCAGTTTTATAGCAAAATACAAACAATAGCTGAAATGGCTTTAGTTTAAGCAGCAATGTAAATCAATAATTTTCCAGATTACAGTGAGACTTCATTATTAGTCTATAACCTGTTTTCCCATGACTTCTGATGTTACTTTACTTTTATATCTTATACACTTCAAACAAAGAGGAAAAACACATTCATTTGAAAGCTGAGCTGTTTTGTATGAAAAGAAACAAAGCAGCAAATTATTGTGATTGCTGGGTGTGTGGCATGTTACAGATAATGAATATATATATATATATAATGCAGCGATCTGATTATTAAAGAGCTTGAACAACACATTACTGTAAGATGCAATATAAAACTGAAGCTGAGACTTTGTTTAAAAAGTACTAAAGGGACTAATCTTATTGCTATTGGGTGGCGCACTATAACCAATCAAATGGAAGACATGAAATATTATTTCCAAGCATATGACCCCGCGAATATTACACATGATATCACTTCTGCTAATAATCCCACATAAATGCCTGTGGTGTAATAAAAAGGAGTTAAATAAGAGAGCTAGCGCCCCCCGAAGGAATGTCGTGTGAGCTGATGTTAAAAGTTGTTCCTGTTCAGTCTTTTAATAAATATCATATTCTTTATATTAAGCGGTTTCCATGAGTTTTTAGATTTCATCCCAGTAACATTAAGTGGCCGTTTTGTCAGCTAATCAAAGGGGCTGTGATCAGTGTTTCTACTATCCATACATGTCGCCTTTTAAACCAACGCACGAGTGCGCAATAATCCTAGACAACTCAATCCAGCTATAATAATCATCACCAGCAGGTGCGCTCATAGTTAGCGCGATGATCTCAAGATGTCTCAATTAATCTCGGATGTATCAAGCGACGTACGAAGAACGGACCCCAGGTCTGAGGTAAGACACCAGTTCAGTCTGTGTGACACGCTGCTGTCAATCATCTATTGTGGGAGTGGCCTCTGTCGGTGTGACGCCACAGCAACATGCATTTGAGAATGCTATTCTTCTCCAGTACGTGTTCCTGTTTTACAGCACAAATGCCTTAAAGGTATTAAATCAAAAGAAAAATACTTAATTTGACAATTCAATGGGAAGATGAGGTTTTGACAAACTCTTGTTTTAAGAATAAATGTGCAGTATCTGAACATTTAAGGATATTATATATTCTTTTAGGAAAACAAAACAAAAAGCCTTGTCACTTCTCATTTCATATCACAATGCAGTCAAAGAAAATGGTAGGACTATATACAATTCTTTGAAGTCAATACAATTTTTTTTGAAGCAAATATGAAAATAATTAACTTGCCCTCATGTCTTTCCAAACCCATATGACTATCTTTCAAAATATTTTTACATTTTAATAAGGATGCATTGATTAGTTTTTTGGGGTCATGCTTTTATACCTTCTGAGCTCCCTGCTGTGACAGAAAGCTGAAACTGCACAGAAAGAGACCAAGCGTGATATGACAGATTCATCTGATCTCATTAAAGTCTGTGTGCAGCCTGGAATTAAGGTTTCTCTAGAAAACACAGGCTTTGCTGAGCGTTCACCGTGTTCTAGGTCAGTTACTAAAAGCGGTGGTCTCATTCTGTGCGTCAGAACAATCTAAAGTGAGCAGTCGCTGGGTCCAGGCCCCAATAAACCTATTCAACTTCTGTGGGACTTTCTTTGACTGCAAGAAAACAAAATTTCACCATCATAAGCAGAATTTCACTTATTTGATCTGTTGCAGTGTAAACTGTTTTCACAGAATGACCTTGATCCTTTGAAACAGGTTAGTGTAGTATGTACTCAACTCAAAACTATACAGACCTAAAGAGGCTTTACTGAAACTAGCTGCAGAAACAGACTGTTCTTAATTCTTTGCACTTTAAATTTAATTGTGGTGCTTTTAATTAACACACTTTTCACAATTTACTTATTTCTGTACTGTGCATTAAAAACACAAGTGGCCAAGAGCACCAGTGTGGTTACTAAGACAAGCCCATTAAGACACCTTTTTACATTTATCATGGATAAAAACAAGGCTTTGAGGGTCAAAAAAAGCAAAATTTTCACAACTCTCAGAACTGTTTAAACACGCCTCCACCTTTATACATCACAGAGTGGGTTTATTATCAAACACCACCCAAATGTTTCCAGAAAGGAAGAAGGCGGAGCTATTATTGTGTCTGTAGTGTTGCTGCGGGCGCCATGTTCTGGAG
>JAUMHP010000082.1:397556-408645 GCA_032361065.1 Enteromius trimaculatus
ACGGGAGTTTTGAGCAGTGAAGGGGTGTTTCTCCGATCACGAATGCAGACATGCTGTTATGTTTACGAGGCGTGATGTAAAAACACAGAACTAAGTCATGATCATCAGTAATTATGTCTCCACTGCTTTGTAATGTGTTTTATTGTTCTGGTGTCATAGCGCCGGACGCAGCATCACGTTATGGTAAGTGATTTCCATCAGACGCTCCAATCACAGTGCACTGGATAGCTGGCCAATCAGAGCACACCTCGCTTTTTTAAAGCGATGAGTTTTGTACAAATCGACCCATTTCAAGAGGCGGGGCTTAGAGGAGAAACAATAAAGTACAGTATGTGGAAAATAATGTGTTTTTTGAAATTTAAACACATTACATTACACCAAATACACAAAATTGACTGTTTAGCAACATCATATGAACCCTTTAATATATTATTGGAACAAACATATTGTAATGTGTACTTCATGAAGGCCTGCTTCTACCTTTCCAAAACATAGTAAGTAGTAAAATCAAGTTAAACTCTCACCTCTGTGTCTTTCTTGCATACTTTAGTGATGTCATTTTTAGATGACGCCTAGAGAGAAAACAGAAAAACACACGTCTGAGAATCACAAGCGAGTCAATGCTGTCCTGAAGGTTGGTCTAGATCAGATTAGATTGGACTGACCTGTTTGCAGTCCCTGCGACACTCAGCGGAGATGGCCAGCTCACAGCAGCCCAAACCCACCCATCCGTCTGACTTCTTTGATGCTCCTGGAGACGTTCAGAGTCACAGTGAGCTTTACAGAAGATCTGAAGCATGAGTTTGAAAACTACACGGCATTCATATTTCATGCAGCTGTGCTTTGAATGTTAAGCGCTTGGCTTCTTTACGAAGCTCTGGCCGGGCTTTAACGGCGTGTAAGGTGTAGCTGACTGATGTGAAGTGTGATATTTGTGCATCTGGGAGGCATTAGGTCTTCAGAGACCCTAAATCCTCTCTTGTTCTTGTAAGGCTGGTACAGGTTGGACAGACAGGTGTGTTCTGCTCTAAACGTCTCCATCTGTACTCACCCGGCAGTGTGCTGTTGATGCAGACCCAAAGTTCACTCTGTAAATCCAAAAGGAGATGTTTAGCATGAATACATCATTCGCTCGCTCTCATGTGCTTCCAAACCCGATGTACTTCTATGTGAGCCAGAAGAAGTTATTTAGCAGCTCATTATTCACTGAAAATCTCATTTCAAGCAACATGAGGGAGCTGCTGATGACAATGTTCGGGTTCAAACCAATAGATTTCAAACAAAGCATGTCCTGATTTTGCTGAGTTTATACCTTGTTGACCCTGGAACAACATTTTAATCAAAACATTTAGTATTGACTATATCTCTAACCCTACCCTGACCCATGAGCAATGCCTAAAATCAGAGATCGATGCCTGACTGATGACTGATGTCGATCCAAAAACAGTAACAAAAACAGATTTCAAATGAGAGACTAAGAATCATATTTAAAGAAAGAAAAAAAACCTGTTGTATGACATATTTTTTTCATATTTACGCATTAAAGAAATATAAAAAAATATATATTGTTTATGATATTGTACTGTGTAAAAAGTACGGTGATTAGATGATTTTTACATGTTTTTCAAAAACGTCTCCTCTGCATTTATTTGATCAAAAGTAAAGTAAAAGCTGAACATATTATTGCTTTTTCAATCATCTGTGTTCAAGTGTGTTTCTGTGGTGTTCAGCATCATTCCTCCAGTCTTCAGAAATCATAATAATATACTGATTTACTGCTCAACACACACTTTATTATCAGTGTTGAAAAGATTTGTGAAACCTGTGATACGTTTTGAATATAATGAATAGAAAGCATTTGTAAGTGTTATAGCAGTGTTTATTCCCAATAGAAATCTTCTGAACACTTGAAATGTCTTTACTGTCACTTTTGACCAGATTCTTGAACAGTGGAGTAAACATTTTCAGGCATCTGGACTTCATGGTTTGAGCAAAACAAAATACACAAAAGAATATGCAAAGCACCTCAAATGTATTTTGACTCAAACCGTCTTAAGCGTGTGGTCTGGTTATAAAGGACCCGTGTGAAAGCAGCCTGTGTACTCTGCTATCAGCTGAGCTCTTAATATGACTCAACTTTAATTAAAAGTAGATGCAGATGAGCCGCAGAATGCTCCTCATCCAGTCACACAGTAAACAGGGCATTGTTTGGGACTATTCTCTGGCGTATGAAGAAACACACACAAACAACAATGTGGTTTCGATGCGTTCCTCTCTAAAAACACACTGGATTCAGACTTTAAAATGCTTCCAAGATCCCTTCACTGTGAATCCAGACCAAACCGACCGGGGCTTAATTAGAGGCTGGATGTCATCACGGATTTCTGAAGAGGGCGGAGCAGCAGCAGGAAGCGGCAGAGGAGGACTTCCTGTGAAGCAGCGCTAATGTAAACAGTGAGAAGATGTCTTACCAGAGACTCGGGGCAGTAACTGGGCAGACGCTGGAGAAGATGTTTCAGACGAGACTCACTCCTGATGCTGGAGAGCTGAAGACACAAGACTGACTGAATTAGCTCAGGAGGGAATCTATCCATTGGTTCCACAATCCCATCAGCATGTGTAAAAATCACAGAAACATGCATGTGTCTATGCTTTTCTATACTGAATATAAATGACCTGGAAAAGATGTATGTTCATTTGTCATTTATATATACATAATCAATGACCTGAAAAGATCGACCATTTCTAAAACGTATACAATATTTCATCTTTTTATCTCAAATTTATGCTATTTTTTATTTGTCAGTTTTCCCAAGATAGTATTAATTATATTAATTACACACTCACTCACTTTAATATTATTATAAGAACAATAAATAAAAAAATAACCTTATTAATCATGACTCCTAACCTCCACAGAAAGAAGAATCTTCCCATTTTACTCCCTTTGTTGTCGTTGAACCAATATTGATATCCTTTATATAAGCTTAATATTATAAATATTTATAAATAAATTATTTTTATTATAAATGTAATTATTTTTATTATTGTATTATATATACCAAGTATTCATCTGGTTTAATTATTATTATTTTGTATATGTATATTACATTTAATTCGGTTAAACTGTAATAACAGCATGACTTTGAGACGCAAGCATCAGGAGATAATCTGGTGTTAATAAAGAAGTGTGTGATCAAAGGAAAGAGTCCATTTGCAAAAGTTCTGCTGGTTTCTTTCTTCAGGTTTTTGTTCAGAGGCTCAATCAATGGCGGGGAGATCTTCTGAAGCAGCGTGGCCCCTCCTCAAAGGGCCGAGGGCCCCGTCTCTTCAAAGCCTCGGCCGTCCATTAGGATGAAATGGGCCGGGTCTGCTCCTGCTCAGCGCCGCTAACAAGCCATCATTATTCTCTCGGGCTAATCTGCTGCTTTATAGATCCGTCTGCTTCTGACGGGCTCTTAGCTCTCCGCCTGTCTCTGTCTTCTCTGTACTTCTGACCCCTCGCTGACCGGCAGGTGCAGCCTTCACTGTACTGAATGAGACAGTGTTTCTGACCCGTCTGAACTGTTCTTCCAGATCTCTACAGACACACTCACAGCGGAGAGAGCCTGTTCTCCAGAGGACGCGGATGAAGAATCCATCATTATACCATGTGTTTGACCAGAACTATGTCGAACAATTTTATACAAATAATGTTTCTCAATTTATTTCTTTTTATCGATGTGTCTTTTTATACACACACACACATATAATGCTCCTCACCTGTTCACAGGCTCCTCTACACTGAGGGAAGAGCTCTACAGCATGATGGCAGCAGGACGGATCTGGAGACACAGAAGCAGAGAGAGACGTAAGAACAACACTCTGTATATGAAGCTGATTCTCACCACAGCACTGACTACATCCAACAACACACCATCAAGTGTTCGGAGTTATAGGAAACCAATCAGGGAAAGAAAATCACCATTAAATGAATCAGAAGTGTCAGCAAAGACATTAATAACCTTACAGTAGATCTCTGTTTCAAAGAAACCATGCTCTTTTAAACTTTCTATTCATCTGTCAATCCTGAAAAATAAAATGTTTTTTCAGTTCACAGTTTTTTTCAGCTGCTTTCACTCTTTTTTCTCAAACTTCACACAAATCCAGGAACCGAGCAAAACGCCTTCACCTCCGAAGAGCTGCATTCAAAAATTCACAATCACATCTCAAAAACACACATTTGTGCCACAATATTATTCCTGTTAGGTGTGTGTGAAGCTGAGAAGGGCTGGTGTTTCTGCTGTATATGACTGCAGGGTCACGTGAGCAGACTGAGAGCAGAAGAAGCTCCTTCTAATCATCAGAAGAGAGAGCAGCGCCTTTCAAAACTTTAGGAAAACACATTCTCATCTGTTTATGCTCCACCGGAAAAAGTCATCATTATCAAAATGAAGAGCTTTCATCTCAGCCGTCCTCCATTTGCGACTCGTCCTTTCATCAGCGTGATTTGATCTGTTTCTTCTGCGTCTCTCTGCTAAGTGCTCTTCTTCGGTTCTGGATGAGCTCTGCTTTCTGTCTCGGAGCGTCTGCTTTTAAATGAAGCGAGACACACCAGCCTCTCCTTTCATCCCGCCGGTGAAGAGCACACTATAGTTTATGGAGGCGCTGGTTCTTAACGAGCTGGATGCGCAGTAAATCTGCCGCTGTTGTTCTTCTGAGGCTGAGGAATTGACCTTCATTGTCTCTGAAGTAAAGCCACTAAATGAAAGCGGCTCCTCTGATGGCTTCCGGGGCATTGGTGACGGAGTTTAAAGCAGAGATGGCCTGATACAGCCCAGCGTCTGTGATGTGCACAGGTTCAGCTCATCTTCTGTTATTCTAGCAGCTGTTTGAAGGGCTGGCTCAGGAGAGACGATCCCCAGACCTCCAGTGTTCAGAGATCACACTTTACACACACCTACACAGTCTGAGCCTCATCACAGGACCAATGATGTAGACTCTTAATTATCTGACACGTATTGACCTGTATTAAGGTAAAAATATATTAATAATAATAATAATATTAATGACATACATGCTTTACTGCTTACGAATTGATAATTAGCAATGTCTAACAATCAATCGTGATTTATTAAATTCAAAATACGTTTTTGTTTACATTTTATATGTATGTGTACTGTGTATACACATACATTATATTTTTGAAAATATTTACATTTATACATTTATATTTTCTACTATATAAGATTATATTCTATTATATTGATATATAAAAATAACATTTTCTTACATATATTCATGCACGTGTTTGTATATTATATATATATATATATGCATACACACACATAATATACACACATAAACAAAAACTTTATTTTGGATGTGATTAATCATGATTAATCGTTTGACAGCACTTATTTTATTAAGTGTTAATAATAATATTATTTTTAACTATATGATATATTTTATTTTAACTATAACTATTCACAAAGTTGCATTACTACTTATAAATAATAATAATTTGTTAATGTTACAATTTTTATTCAAATGTTTTACTAAAAAGCTGTTGATGAACATATAATAATATTAATAATTATTATTTAAAATATTTTAAAATTACTACTGTTAAAAGAACTGCTTTACTGCTTAATGTATTTATAACATTATTTAAAGAACTTTTATAAATGATTATAAATAATTATGATAATGATAAGGTCATGCATAAGTTGTTTTTTTCTACCTTAAGAATAAATTGTTATTTTAATTACGTATAACCCTGACAGTTTTGACTTTGGAAAAAACAAATTTTCTAGAATTTCTATTAATTAAAACATCTCAATTGAAGTCGTGTTTATTGAAGAGGTGTCCTCAAGTCAGTCAATGCATGCATAAATTGCATTATTAAAAATGAGCCTCCTAATCCAAGCCGGGGTCTCTGAGCATCAGGGGGTAAGATGTGCTAGTGTTCGGAGCAGCGGAGCTACTGTGTCCCTGTTTCTCTGAAGAAAGCCACATCAAACACATTCCTCTCTTCCAGCCCATCTGCCCTTCCCCAACGCTCCTGAGCATCCACTTCAGCTCCCGAGCACTTCACCCAGCGCTCTCAGCAGCAGGAAGGCTCCCCGGGGAGCGAGGGAGAACGGGTAAAGGGTGTTTGTGAAAGTGCACATTTGATGACCTGAGACGCCGGGATCTCTGGAGGGAACTGAAGACCACTTGAAAGAGAGGCACTTTTGACGAAGGTGATCAAACAGCAATGAGAAGCAGACGAGGTTACAATATATGGCCCTGAGACCCCGGACCCCAGACCGCTTCACCCATGAGGATCCCATCATAGTTCAAAGCCTCGGTTAGAGCGCCTACATGCACAACTGGAACAGATAAACCCTACACTAACCTGCTGCTAACCAGTCCTGCAGTGTGTTTCTCATTAGTTTACAAACAACTTTTATTAAAACCAAGTTCAGAAAATGACTCACTTTGGAATATGCCACTTTATAATGTAATATTGATGCGAAGGTTTCTTCTTCAGAAGATCAATGCCTGATTCTACATCGCTGCCTGTTTAGCCCCTCCCACCGATTCTATAATATAATATAAAATCATTTAAGAAATGCAGTTGATGACCTCTTTTAAGAGTAACTTTCCCAAAGAGTGATGACCATCATTAATAAACACTCCTCCAGCCGCTGGAACTGCTCTTCTACAGTAACAGAGCGAAGGCCTGAGAACGCAGCAGAGCTCTTATTAAAGAGATGTTCTGGCAGACGTCTCATTATTTTCTCATACTCTGGTTAACCAGAAGCAGATTGCTTTTGCTGAGCTTGGCGTCAATCATATGCTGGGACTCTAGCAAATGGTCAATGAATATTATGCTTTACCACATTATGACAGCAATATCTATTACCACAATATACTGTAGTCTTATATCTTATGTTGTTTCTGAAATTTGGATTGAAGCTTAGTTGACTTTAGCTTGTGTTGACTTTAAGGTTTCAAAAACATTTATAGCATTAAAGACAGCCAGTTTGACTGTTTTTAGGTTATTTTCCCTAAAGGGGTCATACAGTGGTACATGCACTTTTTCAAGCTGTTTGGACTGAAGTGTGTGTTGGGAGTGTGTGTACACAACCACCCTACAATGATAAAGATCCACCAGTAGTTTTGTTTTAACGTAATAAAAATAAGTTTTTGTTCTTAAAAACGAAGTTATTAAGTTATTCCCTTCTGAAATCAAGTCATTCTCAGAGGCATGTCGCTGTGGCTCACACTGACGGAGGCCACTCCCACAATCGATGATTGACAGAAGCGTGTCACACAGACTTATGTTTAGTTCTGAAGGGAAACGCCCCCTTTTTATGCTTTTATGTTCGAGCGAATCATTCATGATCCAGCCTCACCTACAGAAGCAGTGAGTATGTCTTTTAATGAATCTTTGCAAATCACTTTCCTAATAATGTGCTAATTAACATGTTTCACTATGATTATGGCTAAAAAAAGATTCTCTGATAGTGCCTCGGAAAAGAGGGGCGGAGTCAGCGGAGCTCGTGAAGATTTAAAGGGGAAGTACACCAAACACAGTGATTTCTAAAGAGCTGTTTCTGACAGGGGAAAATAGCGTCTTTAAAACTATCTTTGAGAAATTTTAAAAACTATATTACAAACTTTCCATTAAGACCCTAAAGTATCATATTAGCTTGTGAAAAACTGGGTTTGTATGACTCCTTTAAATCTTGAATATGTGTGTAATCTTCATAAAAAAAAAAAAAGACATAGAATTTTCAAACTAAAAATACATATATTCACATTCATATTATAATTCAGTTGAGTAAATGAAGTTCTTAGCAATGCAAATTACGGATCAAAAGAGTACACTTTTCTATATTTACATTAAGAAGTGTACAAAATATATTCACGAGCATGATCTATACTTAATATCCTAATGATTTTTTGTCATAAAAGGAAAATATATAATTCTGAGTCATACAGTGTATTGTTACAGATATAGCTGTGCTGCTGATGAGTGCTGCTGAGCATTGCACTGCTTGACATTATGGTTTATATGACGTATTGTGAAGCACTGAGGTGAATGGGGTCAGGTATAATTCACAGCTCTGTGAATACTGTGTAAAGCCTGACTCAATCATGCCAGCTCTGAGCCAGTATTATTGTGCAAAATTCACTTGCACATGTTGTTTGAACATAAATGTGTAGGCAGTGTGTACACAACCACCCTATAGTGATAAAAATACACCCACTACCTTTTTAATCCCCGTAAATCACCCGCAGTGTCTCAGAACAAGCCCCTGCATCACACAGATGCACTTTCCTTCACAGCCAACTGTGTTTTTGTAACTCATGTGTGTTTTTAACATAAAGTGTGTATATTTCACAGTTTAAGTGCAGTATGACGTTAAAGAGGATCTTAGCCTCTTACTCACACGCCGTGTGCCAGCCGCTCAGCTCAGAAAAGCCTGATTTCAGCACAATAGACATGATAATCAGAAACAAACAGATGGTTTTTGCAGAGTATCTGAAACTTCAGCTGCAAAGACACAGCCCTGTTCAGGAAAAGGGGCGGGGAACAGCAGCTCATTTGCATTTAAAGAGACATGCACAACAACAGCCAAAGTAGGCATAACAGCCTGAACTCAGCTTCCTTTGACTTTGTGAGTGTGATGTCAGTTCTCAGATCAGTATAAAGGAGCAGCTATCAGTATAGAGCAGGGCAGCAGAGCGTTCTGTGGCTTCTTTGTGGCCCGGTCTCTTAACGAGCTGGGATTTTAATGACATAATTAAAGATGCAGTGAAACGTTCAGCCCGGGTTAGAGCCGCTCTGCTCGTCTGAACTAACCGAAGACTGCTGCTGTGGACACTGCTGGAGCGAGAGAGCCGGTGAAGGACAGCAGACATCACACCAGACAGGATCTTCTACACTGTGATGAGCGATGAGACTAGAGACACACACTGACCTCTATCCAGGACACACAGAAACTAACTTTTATTCCTACAGTTCAGAACTACTTTTTTAATGATGGTGTAAAACAAAACAGAATTGTGCTGTCAAATGATTAATCGTGATCAATCACATCGAAATGAAAAGCTTTTGTTTACATAACGCATGAGTGTACTGTTTATATTTACAGTGTATATATAAATACACACAGATGCATATATATTCAAGAAAAATATATTAAATTGATGTGTTATATAATATGATCAATTTATATTAATATGAAATCAATGATGATAAAATGAACTTTATGCATGTAAATACTTACACTGTATGTGTGTGTATTTATATATACGAGCCCCGTTCCATAAACCAAGATTAGAGTATAAACCAGGCTTATTTCAGTTAGTCTGACTTATTGCCAGTTAATTTGTATTAAAATAAGTCAGACTATCAGCCATGAGCCTGGCTTATTTGGTAAACTTGTTTTATGGAACAGGGCCCTAATAATTTTGCACAGAACAAACACACACATTTTTGTAAACAAAAACTTTTATTTTGGAATGTGATTAATTGCATTTAATCATTTGACAGCACAAATATAAACACAACTCTCAGTTCTCTGGATTTTGAGTTTATATAGCAATTCTGTTTTTGTTGTTTTGTTTTGTTTTCCAGTGGGTTTGTTTGTTTGTTTGTTTCTTGAAATTCTAAGATATTTTCACAATTGTGGAAAAAATGTTAGAATTGTGAAATCGTCGAGAATCATCAGAAGAGCTTAAAAGTGATGAACTTTTAATAATTTAATATATTTAATATTTTAGTATTCTACAGAATTTATTCAAATAAACTACAAAAAAAAATGAAATGACTTGAATTTCAGTAGCTCTATGAATAGGACATCACACTGGTTCCAAATAGTCATAAACGCTGTTAAAACATTTATAAAAACTATAAATGGACTTTCTGATGGGAAAGATGACTGTAGTAATCATCAGAGGAAGATGTTCTAGAGGCCAGGCGCACTTCAGAGTCTGTTATACAATTACTTCCACAATGTCTATTGTAACAGATCACTGGTGTGAACATCCAGATGAAGTCAGAGCCCAGCAGCAAACAGGCAGAAATCTGCATCACACAGACTGAAGCAGAGCAGAAGGAGCCTGGACAAGCTGGAAAAACCAACAGTGAGCCAGCAACAAAAGACTGAGCGACAGAGGCGGTGCGGGCCAATGCTAATCCTGTCACGCTGTAAAGAAGCATGCGCCGTCACACAGAGACACACAATAGAGCCGCGCACAGCTCACACACACACACACACACTCCATCCAGTCAGACCAGAGGAGTCATGCTGTCAAACACATATACAGTCATCTGTGAATCCTCGACGGACAACACTGATGATCATCAGTAAATCAGTGTATAATGATGATTCCTGAAGACTGGAGGAATGATGCCGAGCATCACAGAAACACACTCTAACACAGATCCACACAGATTAAAACACGATCTTACTGATCCCATATATTCATTATTTCTTTAGATATTTCAGAAAATAAAAATAACTCTTATATTTATTGATAGAAATCTGCAGTTGCATAAATAAATAATATAATATAATGTGTCAATTACAATATTTGATCTTTTGAGATGTTTATGATGGGGCATTTAGATGCATATAAAGAGTCAAAAACACGATATACAATTTATTTCATTATATTAATAATAATAATAAAAAACATCTGCATTACTTCTTACTCAGTAGCTATACCACACTGCATTAAATATAGAAAGATCTTAGTCACGTGTGTTTTAAACTAGATCTCGAAGATGTTTTTATGCTTGTGGGTCCTGCTTGACACGGAGCCAAAAATAAAAATATCCTGTGCCATAATACTGGCCAAACCACAACTAAAATCAGCACTGATCTCAGACACCACCCACCACACACACACACACACACACTCTCTCTTTTTCTCACACACACTCTCTCTCTCTCACACACACACACACACACACTCTCTCTCTCTTTTTCTCACACACACACACACACATCTCTCTCTCTCTCTCTCTCTCACACACACACACACTCTCTCTTTTTCTCACACACACTCTCTCTCTCTCACACACACACACACACACACGCTCTCTCTC
>JAUMHP010000082.1:417989-443270 GCA_032361065.1 Enteromius trimaculatus
TGGCGGATGTAGTATGTCCGAGTTCCATTCATACTACCCCCATTCATACTATATAGTACCTACTGTTTTAACGGTCGTGAAGTAGGTTCGGTTTTAAATGTAGTACCTACTAAAGCAGTATGCGATTTCGGACGCAGCACAGTTTTTCTTCAACCCTAATCAAACACACCTGAACAAGCTAATCAAGGTCTGAACGGTTCATTGGAAACTACAGGCAGGTGAGCTTGAATTAGGGTTGGAGCTGAACTCTCCAGGACTGATGTTGGCCACCCCTGTATCAAAACAAGGGGAAGTGTGTTTGTGACGGAGCTTCACTGCAGTAAACCACTGCACTCCACCTGTCCAATCAACAGGCTTAAAAAAATTATATTAGGCTGTGTTTTTATCTTCCAAGCATCTTAGACATATGAGACTTTCTTCTTTCAGACAAATCCAATCAGAGTTATATTAAAAACTGTCCTGTCACTTCTCAGCTCTATCACTGCGGTAGGAGGACGCTTCTCTCTAACAGTCTCAAACATGTTAAACGAAGCGCACATGACACGTAAGCATCTCGAGAGTAAAGGAACCAACGCAAAGGTACAAATCCTGAGTTTGTGCTTCTAATTCATGACTGGTGTTTTCTTTGTTCTCTCTCTGCTCACCGCTGGATGCTCACACTTTATTTAACGTCTTCTGAACTAAACACAGCAAGCACTCGTTCGGTCTCAGGGAAAGGCTCGGAGCGGAGCAGTTTTTAATATAACTCAGATTGGATTAGTCTGAAAGAAGAAAGTCCATTACACCTAGGATGCTTCAAAGATGAGTAAAACACAGTGAATTTTTTTTATTTTGGGGTATTTTAACCCTCGTCTGTTTCTTTCTTTACTGATTCATGTCAGGTTTTCTGATTGGTTGTTCTGCTTTTTTCACTGATCTGTTTTTCCATTTGCTTTCTCATCTGTGTTTTCAGATTGTTTTCGATTCTAAGTTCTGCGTTTCGGTTCTCATTTCTGGTGTTGATGAAGCTTACCCAGATCAGGCCATGAGCAAACAACAAACAGAGTAAGGAAAGGCTTCTTACCAACGGTCCTTGTGGTTCAAATATCCCTGAGAGGTTAAAGATTCCTTCAGTGTCATTCAGCATCAACTGAGGGTGGAGAAACAGGTCAAAACAAATGCTCTCGAATTAGCATCCACATTCCTAAAAAATTACTGGACTCACCTCATGAAGATTAATGACTGGTCCAGGAGGTCCAGGAGGCCCCGGAGGTCCAGGTAAACCAATTACATCTAGACCTCTCTCTCCCTGAAACACAAAACACATCAAGTATTAGCATCGAAGCTGATGGCTCTTAAAGAGATACGCCACAAATCTGATGAGAATACAAACCTTCTGACCCATATCACCTTTCTCTCCCCATTCCCCCTGAAAAAACGTAAAAAACCAGCAGATTAAAAACAAAAAAGAATCTATAAATTGGTGTAAATATAGACTGACTTCATCAATTAAGCTCAAGTTTTGTTTGGTGTATTTACTTGCGGTCCAGGCAGTCCAGGAGCCCCGGTCTGTCCAGCGTCTCCTTTAGCGCCCGGCTCCCCCTGGTGGAGTGGAGGACAAATAATCATATGTCTGTAATAAAGATAGATATTCTATGCAGAACTTCTATGAATATTTAAAGCTTATATTAATAGGGTTTAGGGCAGATTGTACGATTGCCACAGATCATGGGAGCAATTATTTTGGAATCTGATCTAGCTGATAACTTCCTGAATCCAACTTCTGTAACCATGGGTTATGTAATATAAAGCTATAATAATGTGTTTTCACTTTGAATTGTACTACGAAGGAGGTCAAGGCCTGATATGCATTCACTGACCCTTACAGATGTGCTAAAGATAGGAAATTTGGGGCTAATGGGGAACACATGGATGGGAACGGCACGCTTCCTTTGGAAAGCAGGAATGGAAACAGTTCTGGAAGAGTGTGTGTGTGTGTGTGTGTGTGTGTGTGTGTGAGGAGCACAGACCTTCACTGAAACACCTGGAGGGCCGACGGCTCCATCTTTTCCCTGAAAGTGTAGAGTTGAGTAAATTTAAATAAAAACTAAGGCATCAGTAATGCATTCTCTATACAGTGACTCTCGCCCATGACATATAAAATCCCATGGGAGATGCCATATCTAGTGTTCATAAATCATGCCAGATCTCTGTGTGTACCTGTGGCCCTGGAGGTCCTGGGAGCCCAGGAAGACCCTGCGGATGAGAAAATACATGAGAAAGAGTTCAAGTTCAGCTGTAAGAGCCAGAACCCTGCTGAAAAAACAGCATATGCTGGTTAGGTATGTTTTAAAGCTGAGATGCTGGTTTAGGCTAATTTCTTTGCTGGTTTAGGCTGGTTCTTTGCCACAAACCAGCAAAGGACCAGGTTAAAAGAGCATCCCGGCTTCAAAACAAATAACCAGCATATGCTGTTTATTTTCAGCAGAGGAAGCCTCAGTAAATGTGGATGCACGTACAGGAGGTCCTCTGGGCAGCACAGGTCTGAAACCACTGCTCCCGTCCAGATCCGACGCCTCCAAATCCTGCGGCAAAACACACATCGAGCCAAACAACATTTGAGTTTTTAAAGGCTCTGTTCAAAGGCTAAACCCACAGTTCCTCTCATGGCATTAACGCAAACACGAGTATCAACTTCACCTTCAAAATCAGATAAAGGAGAACATATGTGAACAAATCCAAATCTGTACTCCATTAATAACAAATAACACCGCAGCAGTCATCAGCAGCACAGGTATATTTGTAGAAATTATATGGGTCAAAATTATACACTTTTCTTTTATGCTAAATATCATTAGGATATTAGTGATTGATTGGTAAAGTTCATTTCTTCTGCAACTTCATCTGAACAACTTTAAAGGAGATTTTTTTTTCCAATATTTTGATTCCAGATTGTCTAATAGTTGTATCTCAGACAGATATTATCCTATTCTAACAAACCAGACATAAATGAAGAGATGATTTATTCAGCTTTTAGAAACATACCATCATGTCAAAGCTGAGGCCTGTTCCTGGAGGTCCGGGAGGCCCTGGAGGGCCTGGCTGACCCCTGGGGCCCTCGGGCCCCGTCTGTCCTGGGAGCCCCACCTGGCCTGCATCACCCTGAAGACAGAGATCACTTCTATAACAGCCTAGTAATGTTCAGTAGTCTTCAAACTCATAACACATCTCTGATGTTTGTATCTGAAACACCAACATGTCATTACCTTTGGTCCCATGATTCCAGGTAAACCTGCTTCACCCTGCCAAAAAACACAAGACTCGTCAAAATCTCCAGAGTTTCAGTGCATAGAAATACATTTGGTGTTTGGAGTCTGAAGATCAGCTGGAAACACAAAGAATCCGTGGAAAACTATCACGCTCAAAGCAGCAGGAGAGGAACAAAGGATACGATCACCACACGAATGCCACACGGCCTAATGAAATATCTTACTTTCTGCCCTTTTTCTCCATCTGTTCCTGGTTGACCGTCTCGTCCATTTTCACCCTAAAATGACAGAAATGCCTCGTAATGAGCTCTTGCACTGAACACATGGATGACACAGTATGATGGCAGCAGTGTTTTTCACACTCAGATCCCATTGCCCTTGCTCGTGTTTTCTTGAGCAGTCTTTGAGGAAAGCTGTCCTGTCAGTGAAGCTTTGGCTCTTTTGTTTCAGCAGGAAGCAGGAAGTCAGTATGTTGTGTCGTTTCCTCGTCATACGAGCTCAGCAGATGAAAGCCAGTTCATGAGAAGAAGAAATGAAAGCTGAACTCCTTCATCTCACTCTCCTCCAGATGATCTGAGATTGATTTACATCTTAAAACATCTACTATTGGATTACTGCACTGCAAATCGAATAGTTTTGAGAAAAACTACTAATGTATCTGCTAAATAACGACCAGTTTCAGGGTCAGAGGTGTTTCTCTACATCATGGAGGCCATGTTTCTGTTATACACTTGATTGTGAGCAGAAGCGTGTGTGTCTGGATCCTGATGGAGAAAGCCCTGCCTCAGAGTTCCCCATCAGAGTCCAGATCCAGTCCAGAGCCACTAAACCAGTCCTCAATCCCCAGTAACACCCTCCATCGCTCAGGACGCTCTCATATCAACCAAAAGGACATGTTTTCCACACAATGATTCATGAATCTTCACTAAAGCTACTAAATGACCAGAAACTACAGTAAATAAAAGAGTACAGTGGACCGGTTAGCTTGGCTTCTGTTTATTTAAAATTGTGAAATATTCTAATAATGCCCATTATTTGAGTTTAATTTGTATTCCTCACAGCGAGTGTCATGGCACTATCCCAACTCCACTATCATTTTCATAAGAGTACTGTTTCGGGTGAGAGTGTGCTTGCTTGGTTTGTTAATAAAGATGATGTCTATGTCTTAATTTGCTCTGCTGTTTTCTCGGTCAGAGGGACTATAGTGACTCTATAGTGATTAAACACCAGACAGAGTTAGTGTTGGGTAAATCTAACAGCCAGCCTTTGGTCTCATTAAACTATTATTTGTTTCAAAACAAATAGTTATGAGCAAAATATGATCATGTTTCTGTAAACTCTCTGCTGTATATCTCTTTGTGTGGTTAGCTGAATACTCTAGCAGCTTAAATAATATTTTATATAAACAATGGTAGTATTTAGTAACTGTTTGGTACCGAGGCAGGGTGTGTGTTCCAGTCTTTAGATGGCGACCAGACTTTATGAGTCAGCGATGCACTAAAGACTTTTACTTTAAAAAATAAAGTTATTTTCACTTTCAACAAAGACACAGGATACAACAAACATACCGCTTTCCTCAGTGGACATTCTTACTTGTTTTACTGTGTAGGAGACCTGAGACGCTCAGTCCATCTCTCTCACAAAAGTGGAACGGTCCCACTTTATACTGCGTGTCCCTAATACCTGTGTACTTCCATAGTACCTAGTTGTGTATGAAGTGTGTAACCACAGTGTAAGTACACACCGGTACACAGTATCTACAGCTGTAATATTACAGCACTTTTCACTTCACTAAGCAGTCATGTAACAGGAATCCCATAGCTACATTCAGTAACAGCAGTGTGCATCATTTATTTCCACAGTTAAACAATGTTTTATTTCAAACTAACTCCTGTAACCTACCTAAAAATGCATAACAACCATCATTACTGAATGAACAAATGAAGAGATTGTCCTCTCGGGATGCTTGTCATACATTGGCGGTGGTTACTCACACAGATCCCATCATTATATCAATAATCAGGTTTCTATCCAAGGACTTTTTACAGAAACATATTTAGCGCTTCAAAATGTTTTACAGATATAGCTAATATCAGTAATAATGTGTCAACACATTTGGTTTCCTGGTTAACTTCAGCACATATATCGATACTTCAAATGTTCAAAAGCACCGTTTCTCTGTAGACTAGATCAAAGCGCATAAATCATATTCATATTAGGCTGTTAAATCTACAATTGTATACAGTAGGATGTGTAAGTTTGGGTAGCCTTGTTAATCTTTATGATTTTCCTTTACAAATCATTTAATTTAATTTAAATATATCTTATAGGAGACACACACAGTGATATTTCAGAAGTGAAACCAGTTTTATAGGATTTACAGAAAGTTTGCAATAATTGTTTAAACAAAATTAGGTGAGTGCAAAAATGAACTCAATATTTCATAGATCTTCCTTTTCCAGAAATAACAGCCTCTAAACGCTTCCTATAGCTTGCCATGAGAGTCCGGATTCTGGTCTCTATCATCTCTGAGCATGGACAGCTCTCTTTAACTCACACCACAGATTGTCATTTTTGCTTTTCAGTTTATGTTTTGCAAAAAACATGGTTTCGAGAGGATCGGGCACGCAGTAATCACCCACGGCTGGCCGCCGATTTTCTAATCAAGCACGTCCAATCACACCGCTTTCCTTTACTATAAAAAACCCCGATTTTCACATTTCCACATCCCTCCTCCTCCCCTTCTCCTCCTCATCCCTGATCACCTCACGCCCGAGCCGAACCCTCACCCTCGCTAGGGTTATAGTCCCTAGGGTTCGTAGTCCGCCGTTCTCCCGGCTTGCTCCCCAGACAGCTCGCCAAATCCACACTATATTTCATCCCACTAAAATGATTACCAGTAAACGTGAACTCTTGAAAGAGAATATTCAAAGAGGAGGGATCAATAAAATGACAACAGAGCCCAAATTTATGCACTCACCTAATTTTGTTTAAACAATTATAGCACAGTTTCTGTAAATCCTATAAACTTGGGTTCACTTCTGAAATATCACTGTGTGATAACTTACGTATCCCACTGTATATGAGAAGACCAGGACGAGTTACCTCTCAGACACACACATCTTAATTTGATGTTGCTTTGATGTGTTTATAATGTGTTTATGGCAGGATCACTGGAGGTTTTTCCCTCGTATAAAAGTGGAAACAGCTTACAATACTCGCTCAGAAATAAGACATTGTTCTAAACTATTATTAATATTAATTTGATTCAGTCACAATAAAAACAGTTGTGCTTCTGTAAATGAAGGAAAGTAACTGGATGCTGCTTTCTAAAGAGCGCTCCACAGAAACGAACTGAACTTCTGCAGAAGCTGCTACGTCTTGCAGTTATTTATTCTTTGGTTTTGTTAATTTATTATTCATTTAGAAAAATATATTTGTCATATTGACAAATAAAATACATTCGTTATTATATATTCATATGTAGATGTTATAAATTGTCTTACTGTTTAGTCACGTGGTACTTCGCAGAAGGATGAAAATTTCCATTTAAAACAAATATGCCAATAAAATGTTTCAAATTCATATTCATGTCCAGTTTTTTTCCTTATGTGGCAAGTAGCAATATAATAAACAGGATAATACAGAGGCAGCCGGTAGTTATCGTGAAACAAGCCCGTTCAGCGTGACACATGACCTCCGCTTCGCTGATCACACTGTCGGGGCTTATTACTGCGATCACTACCGGCTGCCTCTGCATTATCCCTTACATACAGTTCTCCACGTGATGTATCCTCACCTGCTCCTCTTTGCTTGTAGAAAATCAATAGCTGAAAACTCCTGAAACTTGTTAAAATCAGAATCCATGTCCTGTGCAGTCCTGCTATGATGATGTGAAAGTGGGGGGGCACAAGTGTAAATTACACCCCTGCTCTCTCATAACACCAGCTTTACTACAGTAATACTATAAGCTTTCAATCAAGCAACTCAACGCTCCTTCGTTACTCGCTCTGAAGTGATGTTCTGTGATTAGTATCAGAGCTAAACTCTTAACTTTAGATCTAAATCTGTGGCGGAAGGAAGTAGTTCTGTTGTCAAGAGTTTAACCTCAGTAACACACGTAGGACGTGATAGGGCTGTGTTCATCTTCATCTACTCATGTGATATTGCTCCTTTATTTAATGTATAAACATAACAAGACAATTGATGAGCAATGAGTGTGAGTAAACAATAACTGAACGTAGGTCTATAATCATTAGCTGAGCCTCACTCACCTGGACTCCAGGTTTGCCCATCTCCCCATCTCTTCCAGGAGCCCCTGGAGGCCCGATGGGCCCCGGATGAGCTCCGACAGAAGGGCCTGGAGGACCCGGTGGCCCTGGTGGGCCTGGGGGACCCTGATAAGAGACCAAAACAATCACAATTAACCTGAGCAGCAAATTCTTTGTCTGATAACTGTGATCATGTGTATATAATGAGCACCTCGTGTCTGGTGTTAAATGATTTGCGTGTGTCAGAGTGCGTCCAGCTCACCCGTATCACCTCTGTGTCACTGTCCAGATCCACGAAGCTCGAGCCGGAGCCATCCATGCCGTCCTGCTCATGACAAACACTCTGATGTTATGACATACAGAATTATATCAGTATGCACACAATCACATATAACGGTACATACCGGATACTTGAATGTTCCTGGGGGTCCGGGGGGTCCAGGCGGCCCTGGGATGCCCACACCAGGATCACCCTAAAAACATGACAGGATCGCTTGCTGTGACTGGTCCAAACTCATCATGTTAGCAGTCAATCAAGCACTTTAGCCCCGCCCACTGATTCAGCTTCCATTCATTTCTCCCATAGCGATATTAAAACAGTGTTTATTACAGTCCATGAACCAAACCAAGCAGCTACGAGGAGAATCACAACAACTCACACTTTGATTTGACGAACAAAAATTATTAGAAAATTGGACAAAATGAAAAAAATAAAAGACGGCTTTGACGAGGGAAAGAACTATAATCCCATGAAGCATTGCAAACAACATCAGTGACATCACAACTATGCGTTGGATTGTATTTAAATAAACAATATATTTTATTGCAAAATAAGCATACACGTATACGTATATTTAAACGCTTTTGTGATTTGTGTGAGTGGGCGGAGCTAAAGAGCTCTCTTGGGCTCACCAAGACTCTCTGATTGGTGGATTTTCTGCACAGCATCATGGGTAATGTAGTTTTCCATCACAAATTCAGCTGTTAAACACTATTTAGTAAAAAATAAGTTGAAATAATGTGGCCTGATGGCTTCAAAAAAAGTATATTCCATCAGTTAACAACCTCAGAGCTCATAGCAGGTTTGTCTTTAACCGTTAATAAGTCATCGCTAGACATCAGTCTCCCTACAGAGAAAACTTACTTCTGAAAGCTCTCTATAGGTTTATTAGGCATGTTATTATGAAACAGATTCAGCCCGTGTGTGCCATACCTTGTCACCTTTGGGACCCTGCTCTCCAGGAAGGCCCGGGAATCCCGCAGGTCCAGCTTTTCCCTGAGTGCGACAGAAAGAGAGGAAAACGGTGACGTTCATTCATGTTCATCAGCATGTGTTCCTCTGCTGCGGTCGGTAACGAGTGAAATACACAGCTATAACGAGCAAAGACTCATTTAATCAAGCTGCTGTTGAGTAAAACAGACGGATGCTGAGTTGGAGTTCACTTTGCTGCTGGTTCTAGGTTTGCTTTGGTCATATCCAGCTCATGAGACTCAAGCGTTTACCTTTCTGTTTCCACATCCTGCAAAGACTATATTAGTGCATTTTAAATGCTGTTTTCTACATGTGTAAATATATAGTTCAACTTTTCCAGCTGCTTAACACTAGTTTAGAGGTCACACAGGAACTGTGGATGAGAAGACACTCACCGGAGCTCCATCTGTCCCCGGATCACCCTGGAAGAGAACAGAACCAGCTTTCATACACTCATCTGTTCACTTCAAACACTTCAAAAACTCTTCTCATGATCAGCGCTAGCAAACACCTACCACTGATTACCTCTACACTACAATAGTGCTCTTATTTTTCTTCTTTCTATAACTGTCCAGAGCGCTTTTGAACAGCAGTGTATTGTGCTCTTCAGGTGATGGTTTGACAGACAGTGACTGTTCTGCTTTACTCACAGGCTGCCCGTCTCGTCCAGGTTCTCCAGGCGGCCCCTGCGGGCCCCGGGGCCCTGGCTCTACTGGAGTGTGTCCAGCGGGTCCTGGAGGCCCCGGGGACCCTCGCTCTCCTTTCTCTCCCTTCTGCATGGTAATGACCTGGAAAACACAAGCGGCACATACAGTCTTCACGACAGAGAGAGAGAAGAAGTCAATCTGTGACAGGCACACACTCACATTCCTGTCCTGAGACGCTCCTTCTGATCGGATCGGCTCTGAAGAGACAGAGAAACACACACACACAGCATGATGATTATGAAACATCTGCATGAATCAGATGAAAGCTTGTCATGTGAACTCTGAGAGAAGCCTGAGAGGAAGTGAATGACAGGAGAAATGACCTTTCTGAGTGCTGCTGCTGCTGATGTCCTCTCCAGAGCCTTCCTCCAGGTCCTCATCATCTGTCTCAGTGCTGAAGGACGGAGGGCCAGTAGGTGGCGCTCTCATCGGACCGGACTCCACATCCTCCGGCTAAACACCAAACAAGTGAAGAACACATCTGATCATCACACACAGCTGTGAAATATTACTACAGTGCAGAACATCTGTGTTGTGTGTGGATCTGTGTTAAAGTGTGTTTCTGTGATGTTCAGCATCATTCCTCCAGTCTTCAGAGTCACATGATCTTCAGAAATCATCACTGATACTGATGTACTGCTCAACACACACTTCTGATTATTATCAGTGTCATGCACTTTTTCAGAATTCCTTGATGAATAGAGAGAGAATGCAAAGATCCACACTTTTAGCCCGGATGCTTTAAAAAGGTCAGAAGTGATGATGATAATCAGAAGAGTCTCTAAGACTCTTACGGTTCACACACTTTGATCTGCTGGTGCATGAGGTAGACCTGCTCTGGTGATTTATCCAGTGTGTGTCTCCCTCTGCTGGACAGATGATTGTGACTCACAAAACATCTCATCCCAGCACTAAGAGATCTCCTGATCCTCTTAAAACCTGTTCACAGATCGTGTGTGTGTGTGTGTGTGTGTGTGTGTCTCACCATCACATATTCTCTCTCCTCCACCACTTTCTTGACCTCGTCTGGAGTCTCTGTATCATCGTAGATATCATCGCCGCTGCCGTATCCCGACGCCTGCAAACACACACTCATTAGGAACTGACTGTGTGTGTGTGGGGGGGGGGGTCTGGAGACACACAATCAATCTCAACTCATTCTCATTTAGACAGCAGTCAAACCATAAAAATAAAACAGAAAAGAAGCTCAGTCTCACAGCACAAGAACATGTAATATCAGAGCAGAGTGAACTACTGTGAAGCAGAAGCACACGCTGAGCTGTGAAGACACCCTGTGAGCACTAGAGGACGCTGTTACTCTACTGTACTCTACTGTACTCCTCTCTCAGACTCACTTCTCCACAGCTGAGATCATCAACAGCAGCAGCTAGAAACACATCAGAGGTCTCTCTTGATGTTGTATTTATCTTGCATCTCTGAAAAAATATCTTTAATAAAACTTTCTGAGGCCGACGATCAAAAATTCTTGATTGGCAGCTTCTGATTTTGTGCTTCATACAGTTTATTATATTTGAGCTCTGGATGTAAAGTGATGTGTGTGTTGTGTATGTTAATGTGAATATCCAGCTGTTACTCACGTAAGGGTCGTCCTCCTCACACTGTTCATTCGGAGCGCTGGGATCCGGAGACAGCAGCAGCTGCTGGATCGAGCCCTGCACACACACACACACACACACACACACTCTTCGGTCATAAACAGCCAGAAACTGATTATCAGATGAACGTGTAAAACTCCACCACTGCTGCTCTAAATCACACACATCACAATCATCAGCCGGTTCTCCACATGTTCACGAGCGGTCAGCGTCAGCTCTTGACCTCTGACCTGCGTGCATGTAAAGGCTGGAGTCCTGATTAACACAGGCGTGGCTGCAAAGACTGTTGTGCAACACATCCAGAGGAAAGCACCTGTTTTCCATTCGCTGGAGCGACTACAAATACTGCTGATGTGTGGGAAAGAAAAACAGAGAGTCCTTGATAGACACCAACAAAACCGACCGTACTGAAACAAATCAAAGCTAGAACACTCGAAACACTGATTATATCTGGAGCAACACTTAATAATAAGCTTCAAATTAATAACAATAATACTAAATCTAGATTGTTGTTAGAAATTACTGTTCATTTTTAATTCATAATCATGCATGACACACTGACTAATGCTATTTTATTTGATAAATATTTTGCTGTTCATAGTTTCATTGTTACTTGATACCGAATTAAGATAACTCATGTTCAGGAACTTTGTTTTAAATGATATTAAAGCTCGGGAAGCAGCTGATTCGCATCTGTGTTTCAGTTAGTCATGTTGATTAGCCGGTGTGACTCAGCTAGCAGCTATGCTAACAGTGAGTCTGCACGTCATCTTCAGCCTCAGGAACAGGAGAACGGAGGAAGCGTTCCCATGATTATCTGCACAGAGCGGGAGAATCCAATTCCAGCGATAAGAAGGGAATCCATCGTTCTGATAATCAGGAGTTTCTGAGTCACTGACAGCTCTGTCCAGCGTCTGAGTCACCAGCTCTTACACAACACACAGAAGAGACCGCTTCTGGAAAAACTTCATCATCTTACAGTCTTCTCAAACACTAACCTGCATCCTGCTTAAAGTACTATACTGTTTTTACATCATTTCCACTGAATTATCTCAGATACAGTAGTTTCAGTGTTCTGAGCCGTATGGATGGTGTATTTATAGCGTGTGTGTGTGTGTGACCTCTAGACTTCAGCTGTAAACACTAACACTTCAAAGACTCGTTTATTCAGGCCATCAGATCAACAGTGTGTGTGTCAACTCAACATTTAGAGACACATAGAGGACATGTGGCCACACACACACACACAGACTGTAGGAGTGTTTGTGCTCGTCTGTGTGTGCTGATGCAACATCAAACACTACCAACCTGAACAGAACTGAGCGAAACGTAAGAATTGTGAGATTTAAGATCTGATTTGTTTGTGTTTCATGGCTTGAACATTTCATCTCCAGAACCACCTGGAACCTCTTTTAAAATATGTGTTCGGAAATCTTCACACAAGAGAAACAGATCGTTGTTTATCTCCACACACAGAGAAATATAATTAGCCTAAAATAATCCAAATAAGTGCATATAAAACATCAAACATTGTGGAAACAAGCAGTTAGTGTGTGTGATTATGAAATTATGAAATTGAATCTGCAAAACACAGCTGGTCATAAATAATAATAGCTGTTTTTCAGCTTCTGCTCTGTGTGCAGTCTTCTCATATAAGATAGAAATATTATTTATAAACATAAAAACAAATGTCCTCACATGGATTGTAATACCAGTAAATTGGGATCTTGTGGGGACATTTTTCTAGTTTTTAGAAAGTCTAAACGCATGTTTCCTGTTTGTACAGTAGAAAAACCATTACGTCTATGAAAACATACAACCTGAAACATTTACGGTTCTTTTCTATCCGTAGTCACTGTATGCTTGCTTTGCATGAACAGGAGCAGCTTGGATATTGTGTTAAATACCTCCTTTAGTGTTTTACAGAAGAACGAATGCTGTACAGGACTGAAACCACATCAGGATCAGAGTAAAGTTTTATATTGAATTATGTTGAAATATGCTTTGAAACTGTTTTCTTTTTAAGAGGAGAACAAAAAGGGAAACATAAATTAATGCTCTTAAGGATCTGAAGAGGAAAAGACACTAAAACACGAGTCTCTCTGATGTCGGACTGCCACGTTGTCGCTTTGTGGCGCGGCTGATGTTGTCCAAAGTTGTTCAGAACCAGAACGAGACACAAATCAATGTGCTGGCGTCTGCTGCGCCGGCGATACAGAACATCTGCGTCGTGACGTATTCTCAGCTGCTCTTCTTAATGCAAGCACTTTAGATGCATACAATACATGCCTTGGACTTCTTTTCTTTACATCACAACCATGCTCAAAACACTTTAGAAAAAGAACTGTGACTGATGTGCGTTCATGTGGTTTATGGTGTTATACGAAGACATGGCATTGCTGTCTAAATTCATACTCAAGCTATCCTTCTACCAAAGCCCTCTTTTTAACGCACTGGTCTGAATCACAGTAAGCCTAACCAGGGCACACTGCAGGGCAAATTATGATGAGCTCCAAACATATCCCAGTCATAAGCCCATAATGAGGAAAAATGATTCCATCTTATTGTTGCAGACATGTGGCAATCATCCAAGACGACATACGATGTAAAGAAAAAGCTGGTTTTAATTCTATAGAAATTCAGTAACTTTTAAAGAGTTTTTCTTCCAAAAGCACCTAGCAACAAATTTAGCTATTTTTACAAATGATTTGGTGTTGTTTAGCAACTTTTGATAAGTGATCCAAACTATAAAAACAGACAGATTTACTATCTGAAGGCCGAAGATACCTAGCAGTACACACCTCACGTGAAGTAAAATCTGGTCAATTTAACAATAATAACTGAATAATTGTTCATTTATGATATATATTGTGAGCAGCTAGTACCCGCGATTCTTGATCAGCTAGTACACGTAAGAAAAATACCTAGAAAAATGGAAAAGGCACTAATATTTTCCTAGTACTAGTACGGAAACATCCGACTGGAGAGTGTTTATCTTGTAACGAAGCGACAATGAAAATCAGCTGAAAGACTGCAGACTAGTGATGGTGAAGTGAAGCGATCTGAAACACACCTGAAAAAGATCTGGGATCAGTCCTTAGACTGTTGTTTCATGGACAAAGTTAATTTGAGTTTAATGTATAAAACTGTGACGGTGATGTACTGGACATCCTGCCAAATCTGCACTAAAACGCTATCTTTACAGCTTCGGAGCAGCTGCAGGCATGCGTCAGAAACACTCACCACGAAGCGCTGCAGCCTGGTTCCTCCGGCGTTCCCGATGAAGATGCCGGAGCTGGGCTGGAAGGTGAGAGGGTCTGGGCTCCTGCGGAAGGCCACTCGATGGTGCTCCTCACAGTCCATGTAGAGCCGGACCTCCTCGCCCTGAACGGCCAGCGTGAAGCGCGCCCAGCGGCCTGTCATATCGCCCATCTTGAAGGAGGCGGCCTCCTGCGTGCTGGCGGCCCCGGGCTCCGTGTAGTACAGAACCACTCTCTGGGAGCCATCGTCCACCGGAGCCAGAGACACTCCCAGATGCACCATCTTCTGCAGCGCGTCGGTGATGGCGAACAGCACTCCTCCGCTCCGGGAGCTGGCTCTGACCGTCACAGAGATGGAGAAGTCCCGGTAGAATGGGTCAGGAACGAAGGAGCGTGTCAGGCGGCCCACATTAGCGTCTGGACCAAAGCTGTACGCCGGGAAGCCCTCCAGACCCGTGACGAAGGACACGGACGGAGGCAGAGGAACACCGATGAGCTCGGTGAGGTCCAGCTGAGCACTCGAGTCCCGCTCTGCACAGACGGAGAACACGGTCATTAAAAACACTCAGACAGAACCCTGTATCAGGTGAACGAGAGCACAACATTTACAAGCTGAAATAATTCTTTGTATGATATAACAACATAATATAGTTCAAATTTCTCAATGGTAGTGTACAACAACACCTTTTTACCCAGTCCAAATCATCTCTGTTAACAGTGAGTCGTTTCTGTGTATATCCCTTTAAATGCTAATGAGCCCTGCTGACCCCGCCCCTTTGTTTCATCGAGTGACGAGCTGTTCTCGGACACGGTTTACTTTAGCGATGGAACCGGCGAACTAGCACATTATCAGTGAAGGAATTTAGCAGATCGGGGGAGCATTCACCTCAGAATGTCTTCAGCGGCTCAGATGTCACGAGTAAATGATGATGTTTTACACTGATGTTATAAATTGTCTTACTGTTTAGTCACGTGGTACTATATCGTTTCGCGGCAGGATGAAAATGTTAATTTAAAACAAATATGCCAATAAAATGTTTCAAATTCATATTCATGTCCAGTTTTTTTCCTTATGTGGCAAGTAGCAATATAATAAACGGGATAAAGCAGAGGCAGCCGGTAGTTATCGTGAAACAAGCCCGTTCAGCGTGACCCTCCTGATCCGACTGCCTCTACATTATCCCTTACTTAGTATTTCATGGCAACAGACAGAAAAGTTATTTTATTAATGCCATTATTCTCAAACAGATACATTAAAATATATTTTAAAACTATCTATATAGTTATTTTCTTATTTTTGGGGTTGGTAAGATATTTCGATGTTTTAGAAAAGGCCTCTTCTGCTCATCAAGGCTGCATGTATTTGATCAAACATAAAAATATAATATTTATTAGCTGTTTTCTATGTGAATATCTGATAAAATGTCATTTATACATTTATTTTAAATTTACATTTCATTTATTTTGTATAAAACTTCTACATTTATGAAGTTCAGCTGTCACATGATCTTCAGAAATCATAATAATATACTGTGATTTCAACACACACTTTATCAGTGTTGAACACAAAGCTTCTGGACTCCATCCACAGACCTCACAAGGCATGCTTCACAAAACAATAGAGTTCATTATAATCACCTGAGTAAAAGTGTTTCTTTACAGTCTCAGTCCTGCTAATAATTCATGGCACAGTAAAAATCTTTAGAATCACGCCATATGCATTTTCCTCTTTATGCGCTGAGACTCGGCCAGCGGCCCTGCAGTTTTATTATCACACACACACACACTGATCCGGGGCTGTAAACTCCTCCAGGCATCCCAGCAGCTCCTACTGCTTCAGTCAGAAGAGATCTGATGGATTCCCTCAGAGATGAGAACCCAGAACAGCAGCGTCTGCCAGAACTACTGTACCACAGCCGACCACGCTTTAGCTTCTCTCACACTCAACCAGACCGAACCGAGCCGGATCAGAACGCTGAAGAGCACACATGGCCTTGATTAGAGCGCAGGAGAAGCACAAACAATCAACCGCTCTGTTACAGAGCATCATCTGGAAGGGGTTAGCGAGCTAATGGATCTGCAGCGAGGAACGTGCTGGAGATCTGGACCACAGGCACTTTAATGGCACAACACAGCAAGAAATGCCATCGTAGCACTCGAACGAAGAGTTTCTGCTCGTATACTAATGTTCATCTTCAGACTTCAGGCAGGGAATTTCCTGATCCAGGTTCAACTTGTTTTCTTTCACAGAATGATATAAAGCAGGTCATGAGTCAGATCAACCAGTGTCTGACGCAGCTGAGTAAACAAAACCAATGAAGAAACCTCAGAGATGCCCAATCACGAGTCTTATAATCCACAAATATATGATCAGATACAGGACACTTCACTCGGAGATATGCTTCATGATATTGATCAGCTACAGTGTAAAAAAAATCTGTCAGAATTCGACTGTAAAAAATACAGTAATAGCATTTTAGGGTTTACGGTTTTAGGTTAAATTTCCAGTTAAATACCGTAATTTCATGAACTGATATAATGTTAATATACCTACCTATTACAGCACTGAAATCTGTTTTGTATGTTTGAGATACACTGATAAACACCAGGTGATGATGAGAAAGTCACATGATGAACCAAAGCCCATCACACGCAGCTTTTACAGTAAATATCATTCACACAAACACTAAACACCATCATGATGAGACTCATTACACTCAAATATACGCTAAACATTCATTTAACAACATTACATGCGGCACACAACCCTAATAAACACAACTGAGAAGAAACAAAGAAAAAACATCAAAATCAAACTAAATATGAAATGCAATGCAGGGAATTCTGGGAATGTCCGTTTGTTTTTTTCCGGTAAATTTTACAGGAATTTACCATGAACCATTTTCACAGTTTTTAACCGTTAAAATCACGGTCCGTTTTTACAGTGTACACTAAAGCTGAATTATTCTGTGATGCTGATCCGAGATTTAATCAAATAACCCTACCTAAAGACCGGACCATCAACGGCTTCTGACGGTTTGAGCTCTCGTGGATGAGGTCAAGTGTAATAAAAAATACTGTGTTTCTCTTCTGTGGGATGGACCAAAGCGTACGGTCCATCTGTGTGCAGTGACTCTTCAGTGCTGGTCAAGCTCAGTGTCATCACCAGTGGCTGTGTAGTACATTTCATCTTTACAGTGTATCTACGACACATGAATCCCAGAGATCTAGATCTAGTGTTTGATCAGAAAGAGCAGCTGAAATGATGAGAACATGAGAGAAAAGCCCTGGGGTCCGTGAAGGAAACAGACTCCTGGCTCACATCGAGAAAATCACATTCTGAGATATAAACAAATTAAGTTTGTAAACGTCGAAGAACAGCAAGAGCGTGAAGGTCATTGCTCACGGATGAAGGGTTTTAGTCAGAAAACGAGCAGAAGGAAGGGATCTCAGTCGTCCAACATGAGGTCTGTGCTTGGCAGATGGTGCAGCACAGGGAGGAGTGTTAAACTCAATCTATAGACTCCCATGAGCCTCCGAGGAGACCTACATGATGGAAAGACCTGGCTTCATTCATGAGCTCATACACCAGAACTACATCAGAGAATAAATGCATGAGTACAGAGTGAATAATATGAGCAGGAGAAGAACATCTGTGTCTCTGGAGCACAGCAGCGGTCATCAGAGCTCAGGTGTATTTGTAGAAATAGCTCAACATTACACATTTCCATGTTCTGTGAAGATATTTACTTCATTTCCTGCAGTAAACACATCAAACCTACATTTATGATTAGTAATATGCATTGCTAAGAACTTAATTTGAACAACTTTAAAGGAGACTTTCTCAATATTTAGATATTTATGCTCCCTCATATTCCAGATCTTCAGATATCATCCTCTCCTAACAAACCACACATCAGTGGAAAACCTTCAGATGTCGTAAATCTAGTTAAAAGATTGCCCCCTTACCTGTTGTGTATGTGGTTATAGACAGTGTTTAGAATGGTTCTGACCTGAGTCCAGTCTTTATCATCCCACAATCCCTCCAGACACACAAACCCAGATCAGCCGTCTAACAGCGCTAATACACACACACTTCCTAGAGACGCGTTCACTAGAGACCGTCAGAGATAATCATCCTTCAGCAAATGTTTTACAGTACAGTAAAAACAGTGAAATAATATTACAAAGTAAAGCAGCGGTTTTCTGTGTGAGTATTTCTGTGACGTTCAAACCATTCTGATACACTGATTAACTGAACAAACCTTTCTGATTAGAACACAGCCGGGCTGCTCAAGATTTTTGTGGAAACCATGATATATTTTACTTTCCAGGATGCACAGATGAATAGACAGTTCAAGAGAGCAGCATTTGTTAGAAACAGAAATCTACTGTAACATTATTGACTCTAACACACACAGCTTTCACTTCCAGCAGCGCAGCATGTCTGTGGTTTGATCTTTTCCAGCGAGGAGCTGAATGAAGCCTCCGTTCTCAATGAACTTTCACCGAATCATGAGAGCAGAGCTTCTTCATACTCATATTCATCTCTTATTATCAGAAGAGCAGCAGTAAACGTGACGGGAAAGAAAACTCTGATCAGTCTCTCAGATCATGATGACCTCAACACTAGCCTCAAATACTTAATTTCTCAGAAAATGACGAAGCAAACACAAGTGTTCTGTGTGAGTACAGTAACACCAGCAATCCCAGCATTCAGCTCACAGAAACCTTCCTCCTCTCTTCAGAACCTACTGTATGGAACGAAGAAAGAACCTAGAATCACTACATCTATATCACTATTGTTATTTAATGGGCATGAAGCTTTCACTTGGAGGATCTCCAGCATCATACGTTTACTGTCATGTTCTCTGTTGGACACGGCGTGGTTAGCGTCAGTGGGCTTTCTCTGTCTCTGTTAAGATGTTGTTTAGTGGTCTGAATCAAAGAACCTCTAATGAGGACTCAGTTTTCCTGAAATATTGGATTGATTCTTCAGTCTCAGGATCTGTCTGCTGTTCTCTGTAATAATCTGGAGGCCTGGCTGGTCAGCGGAGGACAGCGTGAGCTCCTGACCAGCACAAACACAGACTGGACGTAACACTGGTGTGTCGCGCGTGTTGCTCAAAGCATCATGGGAGCTCTAGGTTTACTTACACCAGACTCCTGCTGGCTTACACAAACAGAGAGACAGAAGAAGCTTCACACATCTGCTTCAACACACACTTCACCGAAAAACATCAATCAATCAATACAGTATGTGCTGGCCAGAACAAAACTTACTTTGTCTTAAAATAGATATAAAACACATACTGTTAAATTTCAATGTGTCTAATATGGACGCTTGATATCACCACGGAATAACAAAATAAAATGTTTTCATTTTCTTGGAATAGTGTTTTATATTTTGAATTTATTATTTTTATATTTATATTTTCCCACAAAAAATGTGACTTTTTTATTTCAATTCAGTTTTTTATCTCTCATAATTCTGTCAGATCATGTCAGAGCAAAGAATCGTGAGGTCAAAGGAACTGCCTGAAGAGCTCAGAGACCTGGGCAAGGCACAGCTCTGGCCAAGGTTACAAAAACATTTCTGCTGCACTTAAGGTTCCTAAGAGCTCAGTGGCCTCCATAATCCTTAAATGGAAGATGTTTGGGACGACCAGAACCCTTCCTAGAGCTGAGCTATCGGGGGAGAAGAGCCTTGGTGAGAGAGGTAAAGAAGAACCCAAAGATCACTGTGACTGAGCTCCAGAGATGTAGTCGGGAGATGGAGAAAGTTGTAGAAAGTAAACCATCACTGCAGTCCTCCACCAGTCATGCTTTATGGCAGAGTGACCCGACGGAAGCCTCTCCTCAGTGCAAGACACATGAAAGCCTGCAGGGAGTTTGCTAAAAAACACCTGAAGGACTCCAAGATGGTGAGAAATAAGATTCTCTGGTCTGATGAGACCAAGACAGAATTTTTTGAAGCAGTATGTGTGGAGGAAACCAGGCCCTGCTCATCACCTGTCCAATACAGTCCCAACAGTGAAGCACGGTGGTGCAGCATCCTGCTGTGGGGGTGTTTCTCAGCTGCAGGGACAGGACGACTGGTTGCAATCGAGGGAAAGATGAGTGTGGCCAAGTGTCTGGACCAAAACCTTCTCCAGAGTGCTCAGAACCTCGGGCCAAAGGTTTACCTTTCAACAAAACAATGACCCTAAGCACAGCTAAAATAACCAAGTAGTGGCTTCACAACAACTCTGTGACTGTTCTTGAATGAGCCAGAAAGAGCCCTGAAACCCAACTGATCATCTCTGGAGAGACCTAAAAATGGCTGTCCACCAACGTTTACCATCCAACCTGACAAAACTGGAGAGGATCTGCAAGGAGGAATGGCAGAGGATCCCCAAATCCAGGTGTGAAAAACTTGGTGCATCTTTCCTAAAAAGACTCATTGCTGTATTTAATCAAAAGGGTGCTTCTACTAAATACTGTGCATACTTATGACCATGTGATAGTACACTTTTTCTTTTTGAATAAATCTGCAAAAATCAACAATTTTCTGCCAATATGGGGTGCTGTGTGTACATGAATGAGGGGGAAAAAAGAACTTAAATGATTTTAGCAAATGGCTTCAATATAACAAAATGAGTGAAGAATTTAAGGGGTCTGAATATTTCCGTACCCACTGTACATTACCCAGTAACCCCAGCCTCATCCACTAATCTAACAGATCTAAATGTTTAACATAATTGTTTCATGATTCATTTGTGAAAGCATGCAAACATCGAAACATAGACTGCACAGTGTCCAGATTCTCTGTCCTACAGGGACCTGATGATGTTAATGCAGCAAGCAGGAGACTCGTTAGACTGATGAGGATTGATCACATCTGCCTTCTTTTAGCTACAGCTCCGCTGTTTTGACCCTCTGCTAAAACTACGAGTCCTCTGTGGAGTCTGCTCCAGTTTCTGATGAAGACGAAGAAGAAACACAAACACTGCAGACGCTGAGGAGCTGAAGGGAGCGTGTTTATGATGGCACACGAGGAGAGATCATTATTATTATCAGTACACATCTGTTCATCGTGAGGATCTGTCGTGACTCAGAGAAGATGAAAGCATTAGTGTCTCGGGTGACGTGGATATCATCAGAACATATCTGATCTCTGCTCAGACACCGACATACCACGAGAAAACACTAGTGCTCTTGTCTTGAAAGAGTTATGAGTTATGAACCTCTAGACCAACAGAACCGAGGCTTTCAGTTTAAGAACTTCACTTTCACATCAAATCTCACTCTACTTTATTATACATTAAAAACATTTCTAAACTAATTTAGACTTTAATTCTTCAAAGACGCATTAAACTGATCAAAAGTGTCACTAAAGACATTTATAATGTGACAAATAATGTTTCTGTTTCAAATAAATTCTGTTCTTTTGAACTTTCTATTCAGCTTTGGATCCTGAAAAATAAAATATATCAGAGTTTCCACACTAATACTGATCAGCACGACTGTGTGTTGAGATTCAATAAAAGGCTGACAAACGACACTAAAGCGTGTGGTCTGACGGTCACTCGACGGCCCACAGCTGTGTTTGAGCAGCTGAGAGTCACGAAGTGCTGAGAAATAATCACCAGCCGCCCCCAAAATACACGCTTCCAGACCAAAGCCTTTCAGAGCCGCTGCGGAGCTGTCCACAGGAACAGGAAGAAGAGCACAACAACCCCAAAAGAATCATGGAAGGAAAATGGGAACTGCTTGAGATGTTGCGTAACATTACTGTAGGAATGAGCGGGAAAATTCATTCCAACACACGTGTAGAAGTATTAACAGTAGAGGGCTGATAAACTCATCAATCCTGTCCTGAACCATAAAAACTAAAACTCAAGCAGACGGAGATCTGGCACTGAAGCATCATTCCTCAGACACTCACATCCTCTCACACACATCTGCCTGCTGTCCCCACACACACACACACACACACCTCACCGAGAGAAGCAGCACCATCACAAACACACTTCTGATGTGATCCTCGTCCAGAACAAACACCACACACTCCTGCAGGACGCTCTGTGATGCTCTTGTACTGATTACATATCAATCTATAACAACAATCCAACAATATCCCTAAAATAGAAATTAGTAAATTAATATTTCAACAATATTTTATATTCAGGAAACCTTTATCAAGAAATAAATAATTCAGTTTTTAACCCTTTGACACATGATGTCCGGTCAGGATAGGGACTCTCTATAGGTTTATGGTTGTTATACTGTACAAACTTTATTTTCTATTGCTCTACCCCTCGCCTACACCTTACAGGAAGCTACAGGCATTTTTAACTCGTTCTGTATGATTTATAAGCTTTTGTACCTGTGAGCTGACACCGGTCCCCATGAGTCTGTGTGTATTCAGGTTTAAATCCCCACAATATATATATAAACTACACCAGAGATACACACTTAAATACACACACACTGTGTAGAATCATTTTCAGACATGTAGGACTGTCCCCGAGGAGCAGCAAGTCAAGAGCTTCTCAATCACTAACAGCTTCTGTGAGGCTCATTTCTGACATCCCTGACCCTGACTTCATCTGCTTCTGGACATTACAGCTACAGTACGTGGACCGACAGGATTCTGGGAAGTTTTCAGAACAAAAAAGCACAACCTGCTCCAGCAATCCAGATTTAGGGTCCTTTCAGGAATTCAGGAAACTATTCATGCATCTGTCCAGTTTGAGGGTCTTGGAATGAAAAACATAGTTTGTAACTCTCAGCCGGTTAAATCTAGAGTTCAGCTGTTCTAGTTCTAGCAGACCACCTGGTTTGACTAGTCCAAGACCCTAAACATCTGAAACCCTGAGAAACCAGGCTGAGAAACCATTTGAAAGATTTAAAATTATAGTCATAGTAAAGGTTAACTAACCACAGCAAACACAAACCCAAGCCATGCTCTCTTCTCGTTCCTCAGATTCTCTGAATCTTGTAAATCCTCCTCTATCTGCTCCTCGCTCCAATAATACTCTTTATACTCTCTAAAAACAACAATAAACTCTGACAAAAGTTCTGAGGCACATTCACTGACTGAAACTGCCAAAGGGACATGCACAAACATTATTAAAAGATTTACCCCTTCGATGAAAGTTTAAGTTCTAGATAACTAAAGTGGCTTTTGTGACTTGTGTACTACATTACAAACCTTATAAAGTCAAATATAAAGTCACTATTTCATATTTGATTTATTATTCATGAATCTGTGAATCTGTGAATCAGTGAATCATGAATCTGTGAATCTGTGAATCATGAATCTGTGAATCAGTGAATCACGAATCTGTGAATCGGTGTATCAGTGAATCAGTGAATCGATGGATCAATGAGTCTGTGAATCAGTGTTTTGGTGAACTGGTGAATCTGTGAATTAGTGAATCTGGGAACGGGTGAATAAATAAATAAATTAGTTGAACTCAAGAACTAGACCAACCTGATTCATAAACAAATTCTGTTCCTCAACACATGAATTCAAAATACCTATAAAAAGCTGCACAAAAACTTCATAGTGTGTTTTGGTCGTTTAAGAGCTTGACAAATTCAATTTATTGCTGTGAAAAAAAAAGAATCAGCAGGACACAGAATTGCCAAAGAACATGATAAATGATGGCTCTTCTTATCAACGTTTTTAGCTCACGCCACAAAAACAGTGGAACATTTGACCAAAATAATCAAAGCGCTGAAACCTGGTGAGCTTCCATCACAAACAGGAGCCTGGCGAGGGACAGACGAGGATATTTGATTAATGAAGCTTCATCTGCTCAGATCCAGCCAAACGCTGTACAGTAAACACTGCTGCTCTCCAGTTCAAGCCCAATGCAATTCAGCATATTAACTTATTAAAGAAGTCAGATTTAAGAAAGGAAATTGCCTTGGCTTGAGCACAAATCAGCATCGCTGGAGGTTCTTACAACCACTCTTCAACCAATCCAAGAGTGTTCAGAAAGAGATCTGTCCGACTCACAGAGGCTGCCATTGCTCTTTCTCTTCAGGAGCATGGGAACTTTCTGAAGATGCTCTTCGATTTGTCTTCTGTTCACTTCCGGAGGCCCAAAGTGTCTCTTATGAAAGACCTACTGTCTCTTTTACTTTTATTGGGCCACAACAGCATGTCGGATCTGAAACAGCAAATGAGAAGATCAGCCAGGAACCACTTGAAAAGGAGGAGGCCATGTGTTTTAGACACTGTACCATCTGGGTTTGTCTTTGAATGTGCAAAACCCTACAGTTCCTGGATTGAAGCGGACAAGCTGGTGCAGAATTTGGACCACCCACAACAACTATAAACGTTACAGTTGCTTTCCAAATCTGATTCCCTTTCTGAGCTTCTTCCGACAGGTCTGAATTTGAGAATGATGTTGAATTAGACATGTTCAACTTAAAACTCATCTTTCAACATTTTCACTTTGAAGCTGAAATGAAAACAATAAAAAGTTTTCATTTTAAGTCATAAATTATGAGCAAAATACATTTATTTTTGCCCTTTTAACAGACAAAGGCCTGCTGAAAAAAGCCTCTCAGTTTGATAACTATTTGCTTTTATTATAAATCAAATTGCTGAATTATGGTTTGGTGTTAAAGGGTTCATATGATGTTGTTAAAAAGAACATTATTTTGTGTATTTGGTGTAATGTAATGTGTTAATGTGGTCTAAGTTTCAAAAAACACATTATTTTCCACATAATGTACATTATTGTTCCTCCTCTAAGCCCCGCCTCCTGAAACGATTTGTACAAAACTCATCGTTCTAAAAAAAAGAGGTGTGCTCTGATTGGCCAGCTATCCAGTGTATTTGAATAGTAAGCAGCAGCTTGTTTTAATAAGAAGAGCTCAGTATCTTAAAGGTTGTGAGTGGTCAGCAGCAGACTGTTCTTGCCTCTCT
>JAUMHP010000082.1:443773-458743 GCA_032361065.1 Enteromius trimaculatus
GTGTCCTCTTTTGGGAGCACTTTCACAACGACACACAGCGTCTCCAGAACATGGCGCCCGCAGCAACACTACAGACAGACAGTGGACAAAACATAACTCTTATAAAAGTTAAAGAATATCTCTTTGGTTTTGAGATTTTAGTCTTTGTAACATCTATATACAGATTATAACACTCCAAAGCAAAAGCAAAACTTGAAATCACATCATATGAACCCTTTAAATGTTAATAAAAGAATCAGAACCATAGCACTAATATAATCATTACTACTGTGTTAGGGTTATGGATTTAACTCTATTCAAATCGTTTGGGTCAGTATGATTTGTTACACTAGAAATGAATATTTTTGGACTTTCTAATCACCTGTGGATGCTGAAAAATAAAATGTCTCATGGTTTCCACAAAAAGATTGAGCAGCACAGCTGTGTTCATCACTGATGATCATCAGAAGTGTGTGTTGAGCAGTAAATCAGTATATTATTATGATTTCTGAAGATCCCGTGACTCTGAAGACTGGAGGAATGATGCTGAACATCACAGAAACACACTTTAACACAGATGTTCTGCACTGTAATAATATTTCACAGTTTTACTGTATTTTTGATTAAATTAACGCAGACTAACCCCATACGTTTGAACAACACAACATTAATGTCCAACACAGTTCTAAGTCAAAACAGCAGAACAACTCATGTGGATGTCGTCAGCTCAATAAAGCGGTTTCTTCCTCCAGGGTAAATGTAGTTTGGTCTCACAGGACACAATAAAGCTTTGTAAACAGTGTCATTAACATTGCATGGTGATGTGTTGTTCCACACACATTAAATCTGACAGGCGTTTCTCCTGGGGTGTTGGACTCTAACCCATCATCTCAGGACCAAAAAGCCTGGGCTTTGGGTGATCCGTAACTCACAGCAGAAGCAGCTGAATGAGCAGATTTTATGACGTTGGCTGGAATGCACTGTGCCTCCTGAGAGTGAGATTTTTAAGCTGTTCTAGCAGGACTTTCCTCTGTAAGCTGTGTGTATTAGAGCCGAATCAGACGTGTATCCGAGTGCTGCTCAACACAGAAATACACTGGATCTTAAACATCAAAGAAAGCAGCTGTGGCTTTCTCCATTCAGCTTTTAACAGCCTAATCAAGATAGCAGGAGAGCCGTGATTAGCAGCTCAAATGATGTTTGGGTTTGCATAGAGATACTGGAGATTTTGGATTAGCCCGCTAGAGAAACATTACCAGGCCGCTGATGTCCTGAAGTACATTACAGTGATCTGAGCAATCGCATTTGACCAAGTAACCCGTTCTTGGCTAGACTACACCGATTAGTCAAAGATCTGGCAACAAGAGACATTAACTTAGCTTAGTTTTTATTCAAATGAGAAGACACATAAAACTGAAACAAAGCAGAACTAAATCATTTTCTGAAAGTATTCCAATAACGGGAACACCCATGATTAAATCAGCATGTTCTGTGGCGATTCACCGAGAGCGGAACGTGTGTTATGAAAATTGGACATGATGTTCAAGATGTTTTAATCACTGATTCAGTCAGAAAATCAGCTAATAGCGCTAACACACGTCAACTGAGCACAAACGTCTGTGAATCATCTCTGATCGGGCTGGTTTCAGCAGAAAGAAGAGATGTTCATGGCTCATGCTGAAAATGATTTTATGAGGTGATGATTTCATTCTCACGCGGTGAATCAAACTGAACGTACAGTTTTTGTAAAACAAGTAAGAATCAAGGTCCACTGCTAAATCTAATCATCACTGAGGCTTATGCAGATCATAAAAGATCATATTAGACACTCATTTGCAAATACACAAGGTAATAGTTATAAACTATTTTATTTCTATTTCTATTTCTCAACACTAAAAAACATCTGATGCATGGTGAATGCGATCAGAGATGCTAGAAACGCTCAATATTAACCAGTAAAAGATTTACACAAGAAGTCACAAGCAATAAGCTCTCATTGACGCATCTGTTCACACCATCATTAAACATTCCCAGTACTTCATCTCACTTCCGTCACCTAACAGCTCTAGAAATGCCAGCTTTTATTGTGTTTTTCCCCGGTGTGGTTTTATGGATATACATCAGAAGGTAGGAAGGTCATATCCTGTCTTTGTTGGCAGCGTTAGAAATATTTACACCCCTGCTCTAGTCCTCTATTGTCCAGAGCTGACAAGAACTTTCCACTAAATTTCAGCACGAGAAACTCTCAGCAGCAGTCATGTGTGTTTGTTTAACATCGCTGCTGATGAACTGATAATAGTGCTATTCTCAGCCAACACAGGCCCAAAGTGTGCATCTGAACACACTCCCGCACTAACACAGAGATCACTGCAGTTTCCAGCACAAACGAACACTAGAGGAGGAACTTTTATGACTATTTACACAAACTATGAATGCAGTGGCAAAATATGAATCAATAAAAGTGTTTCCTTGCACTACAATATGTTATGAGAATAGAACACTTTCATGAATTGTTGTTTGCAGCTTTTCTGCTGTAGTAAACGTGCTCATTAGCGCCCCCGGTACAGCATCACACCCTGAAGAGCTCAGCTCCAAACACTTCTTCTCAGTGAGTTTGGATTGAAATACGTTCCTCTCTACACACACTCAAGCGTCCTGAGTCAGAGCTTATGATTTCAAGAATCAATTTAGCAGTGTTTATATAATGTCTCTGGAATAAAACCTATAAGAAGATAGCAAAACATGTTTTCACCTATCTATATTTTCCAAAAGTCAAAGATCAGTGGGGTGTCTGTATGACACACATGCAAACAACTCGTCTGAGAACAATGGGAATGTTTTTCTATTAGAGCCATGGAACCGTCCAGTCATGCTTTCCTGTTGTGGTTTGTGTCTCATGGACATTTCATTCGTGTTATTCCTTCTCTCCAGTCAGACTTCCCTGCCCGGACGGCAAAAATAATCCTCTGTTTGAACATTCCTGTTGTGATCACATCGTAGGGAAAGTGTCTCAAACTGCTGCTGTAACCTTTTCCTGCTCTTTGGAAACATGAACACTTAAACATGATCTGCGAGGAGCTGGGAGGTATACTGTATATAATGTGTGCTCTTGTGATGTATACAGCAGCAGCTCTAGAGACGGGCTTGACTCTGTTGATATTAAACATACTGGAGATGCTGCAGGCCTCTTCAGACTCTCGCTCAGCTGTTAGTCTGATTGCACAAGGACAGAAGATAAACAGGCCTCATTTGACTCCTTGGCCTGTAGGAAACAGCGGCCGTGTGCATAACACAGCTAAATATGGTCATCCTGTGCTGGACGAACGGTATTTAATTGTTTAGAAGAGCGAGAACCTCATTCAGCTACAAAAAAATCACTCAGCGACAATTATATTATATCATCTGATAGATACAGTGCTGTCAAATAATTAGGCACGATTAATCACATCCAAAATAAAGCTTTTTGTTTACATATGTGTGTGTATTGATTTTATACACAACACACACACATACAGCATATATTTATAAAATAATTACATGTATATATTTATATTTATATCAATGATATCATGTATAAATGTATTTCACATATAAACATACATTGTAGAAATTACGGTATTACTGTTAGCTGGATGCCAGTAACTTACTGTAGAGTTCAATTTGTGTTAATTACGGTAAATGAATATTAAACATTAAAAGGTCTTCATTTCTGGCACCAATATAAGAAAAAAACAGTAAAAGGTTGATGAGGATTTCTGGTTCCCAGAATGCTTTGCACAAGGCTGTTTTCTTAAACAAATGTATTTATTTAAATATTGAATTTTTCATGCTTAGTGTTTAAATTGAGATGACCTCACTATATAACCTGTGGTAATATCAGCAGCTGTTTTCATTGACTCACGCTAGAATCAAACACCAGACGTCAGTTCAACTGAACTCTGAGGTTACAGCAGCAGAACTCGCCACTGTTTCCTCCAAAACAGAATTAGCATCTCCTTCAATGACTCTCCTGTTCTCAGAGCCAGCGAGGGAAAAGATGAGACGTCCTTTTACCATTCTTGTTTGGACACTCTCGCACATTTCCTTTGATGGAGTTTTATCCGTCGCCTAATATTTTCCAGAAATTGGAGACAGACGTGTCAGAGCAGAGGAAGAAAAATCTTCTCACACTGTCAATCCCAGCGTTTCAGTCTGACGGTGTTTGGGTGTGCCATAATGTGGAGTGTGTCTTAATGCATTCCTGCACAGCATTATGCAACACACACACACACACAGAAAACACAGTAACAAACAGAGTACATGAATCTGAGCTGTCCTGTTCGTACAGTCTGCTCTGTCTGTGATAAATGAAGAGCAGTCACGGTGGTCCCTGACCGCTCGTATCACGGCTGGACATGAGCCAGCGCAGGGAGGAAGAGCTTTATATACACTTGGATACTGATATATTGAGAGGAAGAAGACAGCAAATAGCCTACATAAACATACTGAATAAGGGAAGTATATAATAAAGAGTACTGTATATATTCAGATAACTTATTCTGTTAACGAATGGTGATCTCTATCGTCGTTAAGCGTCTAAAGAACATAGTAAAGCCAAAGAATAAGAGGCTATGCTAACAGGTGAATTACTCTCAAATAAAGCACCTGAGATCTTGTCAAAGCCTCAAAACCCCCCGACAGGAATCTCATTTACTCAAGAATATAACCTCTAGAAACTCTGTTGAGTGAAAATGTACAGTGACCACAGAAATTACAAGCTGCATGAAACAATTTCACTCGCTGAAACACCACTACATACTAACAAACTATTAGATTATTAATCCCAGTAACTCTTTCTGGATACCTCCACTAAACACTTTACAGTCACTGTGAAGCTTCATGAAGAGTTTCCACTGAACATAAGATTCTTCACAATCTTCTTCACTAACAAACATAGGTTCTTTTAAGAGCGGTTCAATAAGGTTGACTGGAGAAACAAACATGGTAATGGCATTGCTGCAAAAACCCTCTTTCCAACCTTTACTTTTAAGAGTAGAAACTCCAGAACAAATGTTTGAGGACGATTCTTGACCGGAGGGATTCATTACAAATGTGTGGTCAATACGAGCTGTCAGCGTCCACATTAGGACCGCTTCTGAAGCAGCTGTAATACAAACTAAACAAGAACAGAGGAACCAGATCTACAGGAAATCAAAGCCCTGGAGAACCTCTGAGAGATTCAGTTTGTGAAGACTGAGCCAGGCCGGAGGACAGAAACTGTGTTTGAATCTAACACACAACCTCAAACTCAGCTGAAGTGTGTGGAAGACCTCCAGCAGGAAAGAAGATGAAGTTTGTGCATCAAACAACATCAGGTTCAGAAAAGTACATTCAGAGACCAGTTTCTGTGGAAGCAGCTCTATTCCTTTGTGTTGCTGTGGAGCTGGAAATATTTGTCCCAAATCAGTCGTCTGGCCAGATCTGCGCTTCGCAATCATCTATCATCATATATTACTGGAGCTCTGGAGAAATCTGCAGAGGAACATCCTCTTTCCTCCAGCTTAAAGGAGCAGTTCACCTAAAAACTAAGCTTTATTTTTCTGTCAGTGTCAATGGGGTCCAGAACAAACCAACATTCAGAAGCTGGTCTCTGTATTTGGTGTAATGTGTCACATATCAGCTGGTTTCTGAGCAGAGAAACTCTAGTGTTATTGAAGCCCACTAATAACAGCCAAGCCATTCCTCAAAACATATTCAGTTCATTATTAACATAAAACCAGGTCAAGAATGCGGTCCTTTGGCACGGGTCCCGTTTGGACCGAGTACGAACAGCTCTGCGTTATTTTACAGATGGAACACAATACAGCTTTTGTGGACATGATGTCATCCTCAGGGAAGATTACTCACGCTCCGCCGCTTGACATCACGGCAATCTGAGGCCCGGGGCCAACGATCTGTCATGAGGAGGGTAATTGAGGTAAAGAAGTGGGGTTCTGTGACCTTGAGCCTCACCTGGTCTTAAAACTAGCAGGAAAAACGATGAAAATACTGAGTGTGAGCATAAAAGAATAAACCACACTGCAGCAACAGTTCATTGGGTTCTGCAGCGTCAGCGTTTAGAGCAAACCACATCAGACCCGAAGCACATCATCTTCATCATCATCATCATCATGCCTGTCTGAGCTCAGTCTGAGTCATTCATTCACCGTATCACCGCTTTTATTTGATGAGCTATTAAAACATATGCGAACCCCTGATTATTATATGATTTACTTGTTTCTCTGAGAAAAGCAACACTTGTTTTGACAAGGGAATGCAAATTTTTGCAAGTAAACAAAAAAATTGTCCTCCCATCATGTCCGCTTGTCTCTGTAGATTTGTAATGAATCTTACAGAAACACGTGAAAACAATGTTAAAATAGGTTTGTGAAACAGATTCCGATGGGAATAAAACAGCAATTATAAACTCTGACTCATTTATGCGAATCGATTCAGTGGAAGTTCATTAAGAATCGGATCAAAGCAGATCGCGGTACTTTGACGTTTCGACATTCTTCGATCTTATGACATCATCTTCCGCGAATAAAGCTGTGAAATCACATTTCGTGTGTTTTTCCAGTTATGTTCACTATGTTCGTGTTCCAGCCATGACTGAGATTTATAAGAACATTCATTTAGCAATTAAATATAATTAGCTTTTACAGCAGGCTACTGAAATCAATACAAATCAGTACATCTCTCAGCTGATGCATAAATAAATTAAATGCTGTTGTTGATTAATCAACTCATTTTCATTGACAGGACAAATCTGTCATCAAATCAGCTCATAAACTCATCTCCAGTGCGTTTCTGCTCAACGCTTATTAAATGAACTTACTTTTCGCTCCATCATCAGTCACATTGCAAGGTTAACTCTCAAGTCACCTATTAGTTAGTCCTCGTAAAAACCAGGCTCTCGCGACCAAAACAACGCCATGCCGCCTCGCGCTGTAACGAGTCAATGGGTCGGGAACAGATTCGGCTGGGAACCGATTCTTTAAAAAGACTCAAAAGAATCGTACAGCCACCTCTAATTTTCTGCATCTAATGTAAACGAACAAAGCATGAAAACGCGTCTGATTTGCTTCCCTGTAAAACATGCAAGTGATGGACATACCTGAGTCAGAGAGCTGGAAGGCCATCCCAGAAGAACAGATGCACACAGTAAATAAACTCCAGCACCAGGCTCTGCTGAGGAGAAACAGAGATGAGACCAGATGTTTCTCAGAAGCAAATGAATGAAATAGGAAGGCAGGGGTCAGAAGTGGTCACCTGAGCGCTGGGTCTCTCGCTGACCCCATGTCTCGGCTTTACTCGCTCTGTCAGAAAGACTCTTCTCCTCCTCAGTCCTCACACTCCTCTCCTCTCTGATCCAGCAGCTCCACGTGAACAAAGGCAGTCTCAGTTCCTCCAGACTCGCTCAAACACTGAAATACGACTCCGAGCTGGAGCTCCCACCTCCTCAGCCCTCCACATTCAGATGCAAAGCCCTCACCTCAGAGATCAGCGCTCATCTGTTCCCGTGCTCTCCTCACTTTAGACCAGTCTGCATGATTCTGTCGTGCTGGATAATAAACACGTACAGTAGATATAATGCACAGAAGTTCTGATGTGACACAAAAGTGAATGGATCTCATTGCATTGGTTAATAAAATATTCATCGAAGTGTTACAGAAGCTGCAAGAACTTTTCTCAGAACTGACTCTCAGATCTTTTATTTTTTTATCTGATTATTTTCTTTTTTAGTGCAAGTTCATTCTGTGTCCCAGCAGAGGAACAGCAGCTGTAATGCATCACATGAACACGACCCACTTACATCTGAGCTCCACAGATCTGCTCAAATACTTTTTGTCTTCATTCTGAGCAGTATGGAGAGACCGGGGCTAGTTGTCACACATGATGCTATCACAAGAGCAAAGTATAAGGGCTGAAAAACATGTTTAGACAGATAGATAGATATCAGCTTTGAGCTGATGTTTGTGATATATTCTTAAATGTGTGCTGGACATGAATATGAAACATGATTGAATGCTTTCCTGGATGCTGTGTAACACTCAGACACGTCTCAGATGAATAAACACTGATTTTCGAGGAGTCTGACACACATCTGAGCGTGTGTTTCTTCAACAGTTAATGTGGCAATCCCCAGAGGATCTGCATGAAATCATTTTTTGTCAGATTTGAGAATGACAGGGACTTTCCTAAAATTGCTGCCCAATTTTTAAGGGTGTTACACCATCTCCATCATCAAATATGAAACATATTTTGTGCTTGTGATTGCTGACATATGATGCATTAAAAGGGGCAGAAGTGATAAGGCACACCAGTTTATCAGCAAAAGCACAGCTCTTAAAGGACTGTGCACATTTTCAACTTTGCCAATAACAAAACAGCACAAACTATGGTTCTACATGGCGCTGTCTTGTAAGTGAATTCAGTTCAAGTTTTCACACGACTTTAGAAGAACTGAACATTTTACATGATTTATTTATTTAGTTATTTTTTTGGCTCTTGATTAAAACAACAGTTCACCCACAAATGAATGTCTTCACTGTCGGGCCGTCTGAGACGGAGATGAATTTTCAGATTTCTTCAGATTTGGAGAAATGTATCACTGCAGTGAATGGGTGCCGTCAGAGAGCCTTCACTGGAGGAAACGTTATTATGGATTATTAAGTTAAAATCATCGTAAAGCTGGATTAGTTTGATCTTCTGTCTTCTCCAGATGTTCACTGATAGACTGGAGGGCTGTGGATTATTCTGATGTTTTTATCAGACGGCACCCATTCACTTCCACCCTTTTCTCCAGATCTGATGAAGAAACACACTCCTCCTGATCTCAGATCATCTACAGCTGAGTTTTACTTTAGTGTGAACTACTCCTTAAACATTATTAGTGTGTGTGAAAAGAAAAGAGCAGATTCCTCAGAAATCCTGTTGTGTTTCACAGAAGAAAGAAAGTCATCAGGTTTGGAAGACAGTGAGCAAACGATGACAGTGTTTTCTCTTCTGGATGAACTCTCTCTTTAACCGGTGTCTGATTAATGGAATTGAGTCGAGACCAAGTTTTTTTCTTTATTATCAAAACAAGACGTTACTCGCTGTGAGGGGAAGCTCGGACAAACCGCTGACTTAGTGCTGAGGATTTCTTCACTTTGACTCACATTCCCTCAGCGGTCAGCACACTAGATGAGTTCATTCCTGCTGGTGTGGGACGTCTTGTGTTCTTCCTTCCTCATGTGAGTGATTTCCCTCCCTCAGGCTCTGTGAGAAGCTGACGAGAGTCCTGTTTCCAGCAGCGTTATAAACCCTCATCAGACTCAGACTCGAGTGTCCAGAGCCGTCTCGATCTGTAGGACATCACCTGCAACACTGGACATCTCACTACAGCAAAGAGAAAGCATATAGTCTCGGATCAATGTCTCTGAAACATGAGGTATGTAGTTCAGCTCATGTGGCCAGGACTCACTCTGGGATTGAGAAAGTAGGTTAAGTTGCTCAAGGAAGGATTTCCATGGCAATATAGAGTTGTTGTCTGAAAATACTGGCGATGTGACGAGGTTCAGCTTGACTCAGCTCTGATTCAGTCATGAGAGTCTTCTCTGGTTCTCTACCGTGACTGGACAGACCGTCCGGAGAACTACTGTTAATTAGTGAGAACCACACAATAGCATACTTTTAAAATTAATCATATCAAATTAATAATTTTACTGTAAAACATACAGTAACAATATTTTAGGTTTTAATTTAAATTTACATTTAAATACCATAATTTGATTAACTGATATAATGTTAATATACCAGCGTATTAAAGTACTGTATGTATGAAATACACTGATAAACACCAAATGTAGGAGGAGATGAGAGATACATGATGAACCAAAGTCCATCACAAGCAGCTTTTAAATATGAACACCCAAATATACAATAAACGTTCATTTAACATCATTACATAACACACGACTCCGAAAAACTAACTCTGAACTAAAAAAACTAGAAAGAAACTTAACACAGGGAATTCTGGGAATGCTAGTCTACGGTTATTTACTGTAAATTATAAATGGTAACAATGGTATACCACCATGAAATTACATGTAATGTTCAATAAAGTCGTTCATCACATATCAGAGGAACATATCCTTGACCAATTTTGTACTGTAGTGTTTAGCAGACTTTTACCGTTAAATTCACAGTCATGTTTATTTACGGTAATTAAATGAAGATGTAGGTAAAGTTTATATGAAATGTGAGTGTCTTTCACAGACGAAAACAGTATGTTTAGATGTAATGTCCGTTAACACACTGAAGTACTCGTGTATGCTTTATTCTGTTAGTCAACACATTAAAACATGTTCTTCTGTAAAGCATGATGGACAATTACTGCAACAATGGTTTAAATAAATATGATATCTGACAAAGGTCACTCTTTAAAAGCATCTCTTTCAACGACAGCTTTAAGATCTTTGAAGTTTTGAAGTTGACTCAAAGTGCTCATTTAATTCAGTTTAATTCATTTCTTTTTCACAAGTGTACACATGAAAGCAGAACTCAGCAGAGTCAGAGAGACGAGTGACTGAGATGAGTGCTTTCGTTTTAGCTCGGCCTGACTCCTGCAGTCGTCTGGAGCACCGTGACACAGAGCTTTTGAACTTAAAGTCTTGATTCCTGAGCCGATGGCCACCCACAGATCTGTGTGTTATCAGCTGCTGCTGAGCAGAGCGTCACATCAGAGACTCATTCATTCATTTAGCTTGAGGCTTTTCTGTTTGGGTACTAAAACAATCAGAATGGAAAATATCAGTATTTGCACCAACATCTCCAAATAAACATGCCTTCAGTGATCCAGAGGAGAAAGTGGATTGGCCTGCTGTTACAGAGACTGATTTGTGTTGGAATCCTGCAGGAAATACATATCAAGAGAGAGATTAAACAGCCCAAACACAGATAATAATAGATGATCAGGGGCTTTCCTGAAACACTGAGGAGGACTGTTGATCCACTCCACGGGAGAGAAGGCTTCACGCTTGCACATCGCTTTTCACACACACACACACACACACACACACAGAGAGAGAGACACACACACACACACACAGAGAGAGAGACACACACACACACACACAGAGAGAAAGAGACACACACAGAGAGAGAGAGAGAGAGAGAGAGAGACACTGGAAGCTGCTAAATAAATCCCACTTTTCTGAAAATGAAAAGCAAACACACATGGGCTTTGTCCTTCTGAGGGAGATTATACAGTTCTTGTGAATAAAAGGTTCAGCCATTGAAAACAGCTTTAGTAAAGCAGCATTACGTTCCTCCACAGAGAGAAGATCCAGCAGAATCATACACTTCCTGCCAAACGTGTGTGCAATCATGGAAACTCATTCTGTGCTCCCTGAGAGGTCAGAGGTCATACAGATACGGTGCTCAAATAAAGCTCAGATAAGCAGAGCCGTGAGGAACCTGTTGCAGTGTTTTCTAGCGCACACTTTACCAGAACAGTAGATGAATTATCATGTACTAATACATGAATGAACAATTACTTGACTATAAACTAATGATGAGTTAATCAAGAACTAATTTAACTACAACATGACTAACATGAATCACTGCATGAATAACGCCACCTTAATTACATCTTAGTTAGTGTATTGATTAACAATTTATTGTGGTAATCTATATCAAACATGCTTTAATGGCATTAAATCGTTTATAGATCTGCAGCTGTGACGTCATGAGTTCATGAGTTATTAATGTATCATCATGTCATGACTTTACTTGGGGCAGATAACTCTTCATTAATTACTTATAAAATAAAATCAATTGATGACTTAACATCCTTAAAAAGTTTTCAATTTCACATTTTTTCAGCTCATCTAAATCAGATATTTGGGGCTTTTCGGGGGTTTGTAAAGAAGAGGAAGAGCAGGGGTCCTGCGGATGTATATGGATGGAGAAGGACCTGAACGGTAGGAGGAAAGTTGACATTTTAAAGAGGCAATGGTGGCCCAAAAGAAGAGCAAGAGCACAAGAGAAACAGCTGACTTCAGTGCAGGGCAGCTTGGGGTTAAACAAGTTCATTTACACCAGATACACTCAATTATTTTTTATGGATCTTGTGTATGGTCAGAAGGCAATAGTTTTGGCCTGTAGTTTATCATGAGTCACTGCTGCTGAGAGCCAAACACACTGGAGAAATAAAACCATACACACTTAGTTATTTCTGAACAGTGATGTGTAATCATCTGGACACTGGGTTATTAAACCAAGCAACTCTACTCAAGCATTACATACTGCACTTAACAACAGAGTCAATTAAAATCACATGAGCTCAGAATCATATGATTATTTACAGTAAAAACAGTATTTCATTGGTTTTGAGAATGGTGTGTGTCAAGGCATGAAATATATCTTTCTGTGTGAACTTTATTTTCAGCATTCACAGATGAATAGACCGTTCAAAAGAACAGCATTTATTTAAAATAGAAACCTTTTAAGACATTAAAAAAGTCTTTTCAGTCACTTTCGATCAATTTATTTAAAAAAAAAAAGTAATAATAAAGTAAAACATCAGCTTGAATTCAGTCACGTACGATTCCCCTGAATCTTCATCTCAGATTGTCAGCTGGTCTCACCAGGAGAACTTCTGGACCTCAGACAGATCACAGCTCTGACGCAATGGTGGAGCTCTGACTCTGTGTGGAAACATGGGGCTGGACGAGAGGGAAATACCCAACAATAACCAAAGAGTCGAAGGTAACAGAGCCACAGAGATGACCACCTTTCCCACACACTTCTGAAGGAGTCCTGCTCCTCGTTCAGATATACAGCACTTCCACTTACCTGCATCCTTTTATTTCTCATTTAAACTCAGACATAGTTTATTTCTGAGAAGAGAAGTCTGTTTAGTGAGATAAACATTCTGCGTATCATTACAAACACATACTGGAAAAACATCCCATGAATCATCTGAACAAAGCAAGACTGTGCTGCTGTCACACCCTGTTTTACTTCTCACTGAATCTTTTCACTTGCATATTTTCAAGATTTGAAGTCATTTCATGAAATACTTTGTCATTTTTCCATGTGTGTTCAATGTGTTTTCTAGAAACTGGTTACAATGAATGAGTTCCCATCACATCCCATTACAGAGATGAAAATAAATACAAAATAATCAATAATACAATCCCAGACTGCTCCACCTCAGGAACACTGATTCTGTGCGTGCTCGTCACTCACGCTGTAAACAACGCCAGCAGGAACACAATGAAGCCATTACTCCAGCTAACGAGCTGATGCGTTTGTGACGGCAGCGCCAGAGGAATGAGAACCGTTCCATCCATCATTAGATCCAGCCCTCGGGCACTTTCACATTAACATACATGTTTCTCATCAGTGGTCTGAAATCATCTGGCCTCAGCTCAAACCTTCATGTGTTAGTACTGACCTTCTCTCTCCTGTCTTCTCTCCTCTATGAAGTATGATTCAGCAAGAGATCTCAAATACATCTTCTAGCTGGTCACTGCAGTTATTAACATGCCTGTTGTGAACAAAACACAAGCTGAAGAAGTTTCCTTTAGTGTTCATTCATCTCAGCTGCTTGGTTGACGCAGGACCCTCTGGAAATACACTCAATATGAAATATTCGGAGTAAATTTTTCATACATATTTTTCATTTATTTTATATTTACTTTTTTATTGTTTTTTTTTTATTTTTACTATAAAATATTTCGCAATATTAGGAAAAAAAACTACATTTGGAAATGGATATTGATTATGGGTAGAATTTGCCTTGGTTCTAGTACAGTGTCTATTAGAAACATTTGCAGCATGACACTCACTCATGTTTTTTGGAATAAAATGAAAACTAAAAGACACGAGCCAATATGTTATTCACAATAAATCATAGAGAACACAACAAATCTTTAAACAGAGACGTTTCACACTGAATGAGCTCGCCTCAGATGTGATGCCTGCTACAGGTCTCAGAAAAGTAGTGACGGGGGCAACAAAAGATTCAGCAGGGAGAACATCTAGCAACTAATAAAGTTAATTGACATCAGGCCTGTAACATGATTAGATACTAAAGAGATGTCTTAAAGAGGAAGAGTGGACAGAGGCTCTCCGATCTTTAAGAAGAGTGCATAAAAAGATTGTGGAGTGATTTAAAAACAATGTTCCTCAACGTCATCATCCACAGCATAACATCATCTACAGATTGAGAGGAACTGTGTGTGTAAGGGAGGCTGAAGATCTTTGTTCAGGTCCTCAGACGACACTCATCATGACGTTACTAAATGGGCTCAGGAATACTTCCAGAAAGCACTGTCAGTAAACACAATCCTCCGAGACATCTGAAGATGACAACTAAACTCTATCATGATAAAAGAAGCCGTATGTGAACATGCTCTAGAAGGGTCCTGTGGGTCAAGACTCATTTAAAAGTGGACAAGTGTTCTGTGGTCAGACGAGTCTAAACTTGTGTAAAGAGGAGATCTTCAGTGTGTTATCAGCATTCACTTCAAGAGCAGAATCTCTGATGGTATGTGGGGGGGACAAGTGCTTTCTAAAACCTGACCTTCACAAACATGACATAAGAATGACCAGAATCAAAGGAGGATCTCAGCTATTCCTCCATATTGCTAATATTTCCTTGATGAAATCATTTAATGACCGCTCATTGTATGTAATGTCTGTCCAGCTGACGCTACGGATATTTCAGAACAGGTTTCGGTCAGTGGTCACTCTTTACAGTTTTTCACAATCGCTATGACAGTTTTTTCAATAATTTCCTAAACTCTTAAAGCACCAACACAACTAAAACACACAATTGACAAAACGGTGAGTTTCTTGCTCAAAAATCACACATTGTAAACCTAACCCAAAACTAATATTTTACACTGTGTCTAGAAAAACACTGCAAACATGTTTTAAAATCAAATAATTCATTAAAACACTAACACATGCTCTCTT
>JAUMHP010000082.1:518421-545398 GCA_032361065.1 Enteromius trimaculatus
GTTCTTCTGGATTGAGTCCGTCTCAGTTTGTTCTGTTTCTTCCTGTGACTCCAGACAGACTGATGATGATCAGATCAGATCTCTGTGTGGAGCACATAGAAGATAGAAATAACCCACTGAAAACCATTTTGTGTTGCTGAAAATACTAGTGGCCAGAGACTTTTGCACAGGACTGTATATATATATATGTATATAAATATAAACACACATCAGAGGTTACGCTAGACTTAAACATTGCCTTTGATTTTAACAGACCGGGATGTAAACAATCCGTCATAATCTATTATTACCCATCATTTTAATTTTAATATTTTATATTAGGCTATAATGACACATTTAATTGCTTATATCTTTGTTTACATCTTCATTCGAACCAACAGGATAACCTTCAGACTTTTCCATTACTGCAAAAATAATAATCTGTAAAACTGTCACTTAACGCGACCTCTGATGCATGTCCAGAAGTGATTGCAGTACAAAATATTACATGTCTGATTGGACAGAATCACAGACTGAAGTTCAATTCAGTGCCTAGTTCTTTCATTTTCACTTTACTTTGTTTGCAACTCAAATTTTGTTCAAAAACAGAATAATATACAGAATAACAACAGAAATATCACACGATGAGAAACAGATGAATGAAAACAGCTGGCCTGCAGCTAATTAATCAGTGAACCTCTGATAGCCCAGCTGCCTCATCAGGAATCCACATGTGTACTCTATGAGTCTGATATCTCTCCTTGGCATGTTTCTCCTCCATTTGTCAATGTTGGCTGGTGAGATGTCTCCTTCATACATCAGATTGTACAGGTTTGTGGAGGTGGTGAACATGAGCTGATTCAGGGCTGAAGGAGACACAGGGATCCCAAGGAAAGAGTGAATCCTGTCAGCCGTCTCATGAGGATAATTCATGACATCCTCGAACCGCACTTGAAGATAGGACTCTTCAGATAAGGTAGCTGTGACTCTGAGGACTGCAGCTGTGTGAGCGAGCCACAGATGAGCCAGCAACAGCACAGGATCGGTCTCTGAACGGGATATGAGCTGCCACAGCTTCCTAAACTCGGCTGCAAACGCAGCCGGACACCTGTCGCTCACCATGTCCTGGTGGAAAATAAGAGCTAGATGCTGGGGAATGTTCTTGAGTGAGTAAAGGCTGGGTTTGCTATTATACAGCATCAAATAAATCCATGCACGAGGGTCCCTGATGACGTAGATGGCTCTTAGAGAAGGGCCAATAACTTCTTGGAGAAAGGGCAGCTTGAGAGCCCAGCTGCCGCTGCAGAGATTGAGAACCACACGGGCGTTAGGATAGTCCAGCGTGTGTCTCCTCAGCTCTCTGACATACTCAACATCCCTGTCGACTCGCAGCCGGCCTTTCATCTCAGCCTTGGACTCTCTCCTCCTCAGCCTCCTCCTCTTGTCCTGGGAGAGGCTCACTCTTTGGGCTGGTTTCAGGCGGCTGGTGTCATGGAGAGGGATGTTCTGCAGGAATAAGTGGGTATTGTGAACCAGTGAATGCAGCCAGCCCTGGATCATTTTAAAACGCCCACACTGGGCTTCCGACCGTGTCCATTCACAAGCATCTACTAGAGAGTCGAATTCGAACTCTGTTTCGGGGATATCCAAGTGCTCTGTAGGGATGCGCAGGTAGACGAAGTCTGTGTTGTTGTAGAAAAGGTGCTTAAGGATATCAGATCCCGAGCCCGGGAGCGTGGTGATCACTACTGTGGGCAGAGGGAGCTGATGCTGGTCGTAAAGTGTCATTTGTTTGCTAAGCTCCGGGTCCGTGGTGGCTCCGCGCCACTTCACCTTACACAGGAGCTGATCACAGCTGTTCGAGACAAACAGGAGCTCGGTTATCCACAGCATTAACACAGAAAGCAAAGCGTAACGCATCAGTCTGCTAAAGCACACGTAAAACTTCCGCTGTAGGGTCAAGAAAACAATGGCCACACACAGTATTACCCCAGCAACGACATTCAGCGTAACTCCAAAGTCAAGGAGGTGATTGTGCGGTTTCGTCTGTTTGGGCACAAGATGCGCTCCTAAGCCGAAACGGACAATCTGATGTCCGTCTTCCACCTTAGCGTAACCCCCAAAGCCCAGATAGCTGGAGCGTGCCCCAATGTCTCTGTGATTAGTTACTACAGACACTATTTTCTCTGTATTATTGATGACAAGAGAAAGCTTGAGCCCGTTCTTACTGCTTTCAATGAATCTGCAGTTGGAGACTTTAACGTAGGGCCCGTGCATCACATACACCATCCTACCCACTGACTCTGTGAAAGGGAAGGTGACGTTGATAAACTGCGTCCACCTCTTTTTAAACTCAGCCTCCTGCTCAGCCTCCTGTATTTGTGTATCAGGGCTGCGTCCCTGGCTGTCAAACCAGAACATTTTATAATGAGCATCCCAGACGTCCATCAACGCCCCGTTGTACCTGTCTGTGAAACTGTGGGGCACGTATTTAAAATCAATATCAAGATTGTGAAAGAACGCGCTGACGGCGTTCACAGGCGAGTCGTCTCTTTTCTCGATGTGATCCACTACCACAAGAGTCTGTGAGTTGAGGAGAAGCAGGGCTCGGTACACACTCTTCAGTCTCATGGCTGAGGAATACGCCGGAGCCGCTTCTCCACCCACAAACATAGTGTCTCCATGAGCGGAAGCAGCGATCAGCTCTCCGGCCGAGTCTCCGACCCCCGAGTCTGTCCAGCGGAGCCACTTGGCACATTCCCCGAGCTGTCCTTCCCAAGGGACATTACACTGGCTGGTCGGGGAAGGGCTGAACACTAGCACATTGTTTAGGAAGCTGTATTTGGGGCCATATAAAGCCTCAGAAACAAACACTTGACCATTAGGGGCGAAAGTAAACGAGTTTTGGTCTGGGTGCTCATGACCAGGGTTAAAGCTGTTCCAGCCATCCACCCATGAGTAAGGCTTGGCATGGACAATGTCAAACACTGCCCGGCCACCCAGCTTACCTGACTTAAATGAGACAAAGGTGTTGCCTTGTGCAACAGATAAACCAGCCCCATAGGTCACCACTCCCCAGTTTGAGAAGATGTGCATCTTAGCCTTATTGTGATCGTAAGGGGGCTGTGGTGTAAGGTCAGCGTTATACCAGATGAACTCTGTGTGAAGTGTTGTCCAGCGCTGGGCAAACGACTGACCCATGGGACCATCTTTAGGTCTGTGCTTCCTAATCTGCTGTGCCAGCCAATTACCGGACCCGTTTTTGATCACAAAGGAATCTAAAAAGACTAGTTGGCTCTCTGGTCCATAAAACCAGTTATAGTTTGAGTCCCCTATACCAACCGTTCTCTGAAAGCCTGGGAGCAAAGTGGCGTAATAAAACCAGAAATGAGTACGCAGCCAGTTGTTCTGCGTGTTGTCTATGCTGAAGTGGCGATTCGCCAGGAAAACATACTGCGTGATTGACTTTGCCGTGTAACTCCCATATGCAACTCCCTCGTCCAGAGAGCCATCTACAACATGATTTAACAGGAACATGGTCTTCTCCATGTAATTCACAGATACCTGTTTCCAAACCATCGACTGGGTGTCATCGTGAGCACCCACAACTATTGCTCCAGTCAGAATAGCAACTATATTAGTAGTTTGATGGTTCTGAATAAACTGCTTGCCCCATCCTCTGTACTTTGACGTCTCATAGAGTGCTTGGGTTTCAGCAGAAATCTTCTTTAAGTACAGCTCTCGGCGCTTCTGATCCAGCAATGAGTAGATGAAGTCAAAAGCAGTCGCAAATCCTGTGAGTGAATGAGCCACTGGAACCTCATCGTTTGGTGCACTGCTTACTTTCCAGTCAGGATACTCTGACATCCGGTCCATGAACTTTATCAGGAACTGCACTGCTGCGGTGTCCTCGGGATACAGGAGGCAGTAGAGGGCCAGAGGAGGGAGGTTGTTTCCGTAAATCTCATTCCACTTGCTGGTGAACTCCTCATGCTTTGTGGGTGGCATGTATAGAGGGCCGGCGGAGAGCATCGTCTGCACAGCCGTCTGGATCACTTTAAAGATGTGGCTGTGAGTCATTGTTGACCTTTGTCTCAACAGAGGCACATTGTCTCGGTTAAAGTATAAATTAGGATGAAGATTAGTGGCTTGGAGTTTCCGTAGCTCTAGTGGCCCATTCTCAGTAATCTGGAATTGTCCAAAGTCACTAAAAATATCTTTCCCTGTAGCATTGAAGACTTCAGAGAAAGACGCTCCAATGGCTAGAAATAGAGTCGCTGCAAATGTAGGCCACCCTATGGACCTCCAAACCACTGTCCACCACATCTTCCTTTTGTTTGCTGGCTTTAGCACTCCTCTCCCATGATTTAATCTGGTTTCTCTCTCCCCACGTCACCTTTTCGTTCAACGGGAATGTTTTTCATGATACAAATTATATTGGGAGCTTGTGAGTGAGTGTTTTCTTTGGCTTCCAGTCTGATACACTGTTGAATAACAGAAACAAAACATAAGTGAAATTCCTTTAATTGAACAATAAAAGAAATCCATTTGATATAAAAAAAAAGGGTGGGCATATATGTACTATTTATAGGGGACACATCCTAGATTGTCAAAAACATCCAAAGTAGTTTGACTAACAACATACAGGTATTGTACATAATCGACCAATTGTGGTGCATGAGAAGGTGAGATCTACAGCGAACAATCAGAAAGAATGTGTTTGTTGATTAATTTAACTTGAAGCTGTGCACCGCTCAACGCTTGATACCAAAGTACTGCGAGAGCAATTCGAAAGAATAAGAAGCCATCTGCTCTGCTCTCTAAAGCTCTTGAGCATGTCATACAATGATTGATCTGCACAGAGACAGCAGCCGGAACCTGGATGTTTTAGGCAATAAAGAAATCCATGCAAGGAAGCATCCCTCGAAAATGGCCCGTATGGTCCCCCTTTATTAAAGGAATTATGACTGGGATAGGTGATATGGTCAAAATTATAAATAGCATGTATGATTGTTTTTGTTTTTTTTATAAAATTATGACAACAAATTATGTGACAAATTACAACAAAGTACAGTATCCAGTATACTGTCTGCATTCCTTTGTTTTTTTATGTAAGTGCTTCCACAGAAAGACGTCTGTCAAATAGTGCGCGGAGCTGACTTGAGTTCTCCTTTCCAGCTTAACGCCCTTAAAATAACTCTTTAATATCAATATCATATGTCCTGCCGTCCTGTAACCAAACTGTAAGACTGCCTTTACAACAGTCACATTAACTTTCTACAAATCACTATGAATGATGTGTAAAACAACATCTGTTTGAAAGTTTTACTCAGGTGGACAGTGACCTGGCAGCCAATTTGACCCCTGCCCTACAGTTTTATTTATTTTATAATATTGTTATTGTAGTTGTTTTTACTGCCAAATGTACTAACGTGATTATTTCTGAATTCACTATTCAATGATAAAACTAATCGTACACACATCCAGTGTCCAGCTGGAGCAGAGAAACTGTCCTGCTCAGGACATCAGGTCATCTGTAAATATACTGTGCTTCTGTCTTTGTTTACTTACATTAGTTAAGCATTAAACTGCTGACAAATGTTAGCAGTAGCAGTTAATTACTGCCAAAGAACCCATTATTATTGTGAATTTAACAACAAATATTCACACTATTTCATAACAGGTTTAGAGGCAACTTAGACAAACAACAAAAATGAAATGTTTAGTTTTACTAAAAATAAGACCAAAAAACACGTTTACTAAACTTCAACCGTAGGCCTAATAAAACCTTTAACATAGTCTATATTCAAGACATAGCCATTGTGCTAATTTTGAGATTTTGGCAAGGCAAAATAATAACACATGGTCCGAATATAATCCTTTTTTAAATTTGTCTTTTCCTTATTTCGCTAGGGATTTAAACTTTAATGTGTGTATATGGTGACTGCTCTTCATTACGCTGACACCTATCTGAGCGGATGCTGAGGCTCAGGAAACTCTGTGCTGCTCCTGGCTGCAGAAACTCATATCTCTACTTCTGAAGGATCGATATTCAGAAGAACTGAGGCTTATTTTAACAAAGTACCTGATCTCATGAGTGCAGGATCTTGACTGTTTATGAACCATGATGCAGGACTGGAAATAAAGCATCACTTTATGAGACGAACCCTAGAATCTAATAGTATTCTCATGCTTCATCTGCTGGTGTAATATTTATGGCACTTGGGTATTCAGAGTGAGCTGACTTTATCACTATTCATATTAGTCCTAGGTGTGTAACGCTTGATCAGGTGACTGTGTTTGTGTTTTTATACGACTGCTTTTCACTACTTTTAGATTTAAAAATGAGCAAAGACATTTGTTTTCATGTTATAACCCCTCTTCCTTCCTGAACGGGCTATTTTGCTGGCTGCGATCAGGTAATAATCTTCACACCTGCTGGCTACAGGTAATTACAGTATGTGTATTATAAACTCCTACACACTCTTTCTCTTAAACTAGACCTACTGATCTGAAAATATAAAGACTCACAGAATCACAGACAAAACCTAAAACTACTCGATCACACACAGTCAGTTTTTAGGATATAGGTAAAGGAATTGTTACTTCATGTTATCTAAAGTGCATATGGAATATACTTTTCCTGTAACACTTTATATAAAGGCATCATAATACAGTTTGTGTATTATATACTTCATAGTAACCATTGTACTTACATGAAATAAAATGTACTTATCATGCAACTAAGTTCAAGTCTTCATACACTTTATTTGATGTAGCTTGTGTACTTGATGTTATGATTGTGTTTTATAAAGTACTGTATGTGACAATATTTTGGTTACATAAGTATCGGTGTAACAGACTCAGTCTGTATCAGATGTGTAACAGCGGCTGTCTGTTACGGCTACATCATTACAAACTGTTCCATAAATTAGTTACATGATAAATACATTTTACTCTATGGACGTACAACGGCTACTACTTAGTGCTTACTAGCTAATTACTCTGTAGTATCATACACACCTTAAAATAAAGTGTTACCGCTTTCCCCTCATCTTGCTCGTAATAATGCTTGGAGATAATGCCACATGTATTCAAGTCTAAATACAGTCTGTGGTTTTTTTGTGTGTGTGTGTGTATGTGTCTGTATATATATATATATATATATAATCAACATAACAATGAACAAAATTTATGCTGTTATTGCATGTGAATTTAAAAAACCCATCCCTGCTATGTATGTCACTAAAGGAAATACACACAGTTAGAGCATCTAGAATCTGACTGTAATGTAGCACAGAGCATGTTTAGATGAAGACCACTGATCTTTAATACCTGGATTGCTCAAAACGTCACAAACCTGAAGCTGTCATATTGGTTTATACATAACCCTTGACCATGACACTGATCTGATCGCACATCTCGGATCCTCAGGTCCTCAAGCAGAGCTGGTGTGTGTTTACACAGAAAACATCTGAGCAAAGTGACACCAGCTCTGTGTCTGTTAGCTTGAACTTACATGTGTTTGAGAGCTCAGGTGTCCAGTGATGCTGACATGAGGAGGAATGATGCGCAGGGGAAGGTGGAAGTCACTAATCCATTCATCTGTATGAGAAATCCGCCCTAGTTCTGTGTAATCCATCAGATGGAGCTGTCAGGTGCTGTGGCGCATCTGCTCTGCTCCATCATCATCCTCATCATCATCAACACCACAGTCGATCCTCCATCGATCCCGAACCCTTCCGATAATAACACACCATCTTCATCATCCTCATCATCACGCGGCGCTCTTCAGGAGCGGGTCTGCAGACAGATGCAGAAACGGAGCGCGAGTTCATGGAAAGTTCCAGTAGAAATGAAGAAAAGGCACAATCCGCGGCATCCTGAATAACGCAGATGTGAGTGTCCGTCTAATAATGCTCAGAGACGAGATGATTTGCGGTGTGTTTGTCCGCATCCGTCCGCTAACGCGTGATTTCGTTGCGTAAAACGCGTCTGATGCTCAACGCGATCTGCTATTCGCCGTCGACATCACTGACGTTACCATAGCGACCAGCGACAGTAGAGGGCGCTCACACACACACACACACCCCGTCTGCCCTTTAATATTATATGTGATATATAACACAAAACAACATCCAAGTACAAGAAACATACAAAAAAGAAAAGAAAAAGAAAACAGCAGGACCTGACCGTCGTATTGTATAAAACGCGAGTCTGGAGGATTTTGGACAGGAATTCAGATTGAGAAGCTAAAGAATGAATCCAGAATATACTCATTGTTTAAGGGACATTAGCAGAAGGTCAGATGTGGAGAACATCACATTCCATCATTATGCAGATTAATAAAGTGTTTAAGAATGAAGAATGACCGTCTGTAGAATATTTGATCAAATGACTCCCGCGACTGAAGCTCATACAGCGAGGGTTATTACTGTAGTACAGTTCACTCAGCTTTTTCTGAACACAAAGCAGATTCTCCAAACTCCAGTCAAACTGAAGGACTGTCAGGACAGATGCTAACGGAGAGGAAATAAAACCATAACATCACGTCCTCCTTCTGATTCTGATTCAGAAAACTGATGATACGATTTGTTCTTTAGTGATTTGTGGAACTTGAAATGGCATCATATGGTGCTGGAAGAGGAATGTTGAAAAGCTCCAAAGCAAACAGTCAGCTGGAGCTCTTAGCTCCCACAAACCCTTTCTTCACTCGATAAGAACGCTTTGGTCTATGTGCACCAGAGTTAATATCATATTGCCAGAAAAAAAAAAAAAAAAAAAACATTCCAAAAAAGGAATGAATAATTTTCTGACGTCAAATGAAACACGGCTTTGGTGAAATCACAGAGCAAGACTGTCCAGCAAAAACAAGCTCACATGAGCCGCCGGGTCAGGTCGGGTCGGGTCTCTCTTGTGGTTTAAACCAGACTAAAACCATTTGAGTCTAAAACCTGCTTCATGCTCTTGTTTCCAGAAACCACAAACTTTACATGGAACAAGTCTTAGGACTGTACTAAAATATCCTTCCTTTACATCACCCAGCCCTTTCTTGATTGCTTTTTACAGCATGAATCAGATTCCTTCAGTGAAGAGAACATCCTTTATCTTAAAACAGCAGACTCTATGAGCCAGGAATACGCATCAGATGAAAGATTGATCCACTGGAGCTAAAAATAGTTCAACTTGGACTAACAGACTGAGCAAATCAGTGGATCTTTGGAAGGGTTGATATTAGAAGCTGTCCTTTATAAATCTCTTCTACACGAACAGCGATTATTAACTTCCAGCAACACCAGCAGTTATTCCAGAAACATGAGCATCAGCAAGCAGAGAGCAGACCAGCAGTGCTGACCCCGTGACCTTACACTGATTACATGTGACCAGGCTTTTAATGAATTACAGCTGCACAAAAATGTGTCAAACATGGAGTTCTTTATTGATTGTATTTGTTTTTGGCAGAACTGTTCATGATAGGCCTTTTATAAATACGCTGACAGGAGACAAACATGTTTGGCTAAAGAAACATCTTACATCACTAACACCTAATCAATATCTACGAAGAACAAACATCTGGGATGGAAACAAAAAAAGAGACTGAATCTTTCATCAAAAGCAGCAGTCCCGAACATTACCTTCCAGACGCATGTAATCCTACACAACCTGAACATAATCTAGACCAGGTCTACTCAACCCTGGTATGAGGACACAGAGCGAGAGACGTTTAATGAACACAGCAGAAACTTTAAGACAAGTAACATGTTAAAATTAATAACAGGCATCATGAAGGGAATGTGAAGGCAAAGTTTGCAACGTTACTCCATTACCATCCAGTGTTCCTGTGTTAGCACGGCTTCAGCTGGATGTGTGTGTCAGAGGTCACAGGTCTCCTCACACACTTACACAGCTGACAGGGATGTGCTGGAGCTCTCACAATCTAGAAAAGATCTGCATCTTTCCTTTTTATCAACGTAACAGTTTAAAAGTACATTTTGGTAATGGATGCTGAGAACAGCTGACATATAAAGCCTTATATCTGTGAAACGCACACACTGACCCTACCTGCAGATTCATCGTAAATCTAGCACCTACAGAAGGTCTGCTTCTAGTGAAGCTGAAGCTGCTGTGTGTTCAGTGCATGATGGAAGTTCAGTGCAATGATCGAACCCAGGCCTTCCTTCATCATTTCACCTCGCTGCCAGAACAGCTTCACTAGACTTCTACATTCGGTCAGATCACAAGCAGGAGAAAAGCGTTTATGGGAGGTCATTATGCTTTGATAATATAATAAATCCTCTGGAGATCAAGTCTCTGATGCAACAGTAACTTGTCTTTCTCCTCCAGAACATAAAGATAGAATGAAGCGAGTCCACTGAGAGAGGATGGTTTAGCACGTCTCGCACACGAGAACGCTCGTAAGGGCACATTATTACAGTAATGATGTGTGCTTGTGTAACTCAGTCAGTCTGCTCCTGAACTCTTCAGAAACGAGACTGAATCTGCCGGACATTTAGAGAAATTCTGAAAATAACCAATTAGAAAACAAACAATCCGATGAGGAGATACTAGCCGTGGTTTCCTCTTCCGAGGCCATGGTTTCTCGTTAATCCACTTTTTTTTCGGTCGGACTCTTTTGTTCGATCCTCTCTCCATCTTCATCCTGGTCTCCGGCCGTCAGCCGCTGCTGCTCTTCCTCCTCGGCCTCCTCTTCCTCGTCGGTGAAGCCGTCTCTCTTCATCAGCTCGGGGTCGTCGTCAGACTCGGCCGTACAGATGCCGTAGCACATGAGGCTGATGACGCCGAGCGGCAGACCGAAGAGGAAGCAGCCGAGCAGCGGAGAGCTGCGGAACACCGACTGAACACCAGACCGAGAGAGCAGGGTTAGAAAACACAACATACTGCACTTAATTATTCACAAATACTTCGTCAAGGGAGCATGAAATGTCTTCAGTCTATCTTTGATCTATCCATCACTACACGGAGTCATGCTATAAATCTGACATACACAACCACATTCACACATCTCTTTCCCGGACCAGGGTTAGAGGAACCAGTCAGCACATCGGTTTACTAAACATTACTTATCCTCAAATTTAGTCTTGTTTTTCTGGACCCGGCTCACCATTATGGTGGATCTGGCATCGTACGCCACGCGCTTGATCCTCTGGAAGAAGCTGTCTCCTCCGAAGGCCTGTCGAGAATCACAGGAGATCAAGAGAAATTGTCAGAGTGCTTCTGCTCTCCAAACATTTACACGAGATCATGTGTGTGTGTGTGCGTAGATACCGGAGCGCTGCCATCCAGAACACTGCTGAAGAAGTGCAGCAGCTGCTCCAGGTCCTCCACGGGCTCCGCCGGCAGGAAGTACTGCTCGTTTGAGGTGTTGAGGATGATGATGCTGGGCACGGTCACCTCGCTGCAACAGTCATTCACAGCGGAGCACAAGAACATCAGAACACTAGTGTTATCAGCAGCTAAAAACAGGTTTGAAGGCAGTTACTCCTGTCTTCTGCTGTAGTGTGTTAACGGATCAAGAAAATCTATTTAGGACATTATTTCTGACAGCATCTTTACACAAGTGCCTAAAACCTTTATCAGTGCTGTGGCTTTGTTAAGCAGTCTCAGAGACCAGAAACACTCACCCCATGATCAGGCTGTTGATGTAATCGCTCCCTTCCATGTGTCCGAACTGAAAATCCCTGGAGGACAGCATGAGAAAACTCTTCTGATCATTACAGAAACACTGAGCAGGGACAGAATCAGCAGCTGTGTGTCCGGACTGTGTTCATCTCTCTGCTCTAGTGTCTACTCTACACTACTCGAGAAATAAAAGCAGAAGCAGAGCAGCTTACAGACTGTTAACTAGCAGCTGTCTAGTTGAAGCAGGAAAAACATGACAAGATTCTGGATATTTGTCCGTCCAGAACTGAAAAAACAAAACAAGAACACAATATATCCGAGGGATGACGACCATCCCTAACTCAAACATACCTTCGCTAAAATCATGTGATATTTATTGCAAACAAACTATCTTGAAACTTAAAGAGAATTGTCATAATACAATATATAGCCTTCAGTTCATACTGTAATACACGTTTGTCCAGAGTTTGTAATGTGCTGCAGCATGTAGTAAACTCACAAACCATGTGGTTTTTCTTTAAGGGAATCAGTTCTTTGGGTAAAAACAATAACGAAATCTCAGGAAACCATGTTTTTCAGGAGATGCTCTGAATAAAGATGATTAAGCAGGACGACTCACCTGTTGAATTGATCTCTGTGTTCAGCAGCAACTCTCTGGATCAGAGCTTTCAACCTGAACAAACACAGATCGGTTAAACGCGAGAGAAAACACTGACCTCAGAGCATCAGCGGACACACTCCTCAGTACCTGCTGCTTCGCTCCGTCTGGTCCTTCTCATCAGTAACGGCGATCGCCACCAGCTTACCTGAAGACAGATCAACAGAAGCCCAAGCTGAGAGTCTGTGTTTTGTGCGTTTGATCGTTTCATATAAAGCTCAGAGAAGCTGGAGACACTACACGACTATCAGAAACACACCTGAAGACCGGAGCAGATTGGAGTCTTTGACAGTCCTGCTATGCTGGGGTTGTTAATTAACGACACAGAAATTAATCCTATGTTGAGTAGATGTATTTAATTACCTAGGCCTGTGTCTAGATATATTACTTCTCATATATGACTAAAAACAGGTATTAAAAATTAATTGTCCTGAGGTTAGAACAAAACAAAGCATTACTTGTAATTGAATTTCCTTTTCTATTTAACACACAGCTATTATATATACAGTGGCTTGCAAAAGTGAACTTTTCCACATTTGGTCACATTACAGCCACAACCATGAATCTATTTTATTGGAATTCCACGTGAAAGACCAATATAAAGTGAGGCACACTTCATGAACAAAAGCACTAATCTAATCTTTTCAGTTATTTATTTGTAAAAAAATGTTTGGAATCATGTGTGATTTTCGGTCCACTTCTCAAGTGTGCCTCACTTTATATTGGTCTTTCACGTGGAATTCCAACGAACTATATTCACGTTTGAGGCTGTAATGTGACGAAATGAACATAAAACCAAGGGGGCTGAATACTTTTGCAAGCCACCGTATCTATATTCATCATAGAAGAAAATATGTTGGCCTTAGAGTTGTTAGGTTTATTTAAAAATCCTCATTACAAAAAGACGACAGAAATTGAATTAGTCTGTAGATAATAGACCGGCCTATAGACTACATCTTTTTTATCTTATTTTAATCACTGATATAATGCAGGCTATACTTTCTGTAAATGCAGAAAAAACTAAATCATTTCATTTGCAGTGTTAACTTACGAATTTAAAAGAAAGACAAGAAACGGATCATGACTAGATCTATATCTAAAAATCATCTAGATTTTTCCATGACAACATGAACATATCTCCACTGTTTAATAGCATACAATCCCAGAAATTAAACATGTTAAAACAATCTTTCTGGTTCTTGAATTCTAAGACTATAATCACACACTGCGTGACTTCCTCTGTCCGTAGAGACTGAGCCCTTTGTTCTCAGCTTCGAAGGCACGTTCACTGTAGTTGATCTAGAGTGTGTAACAGAGTACGGTAGAGCAGTATTACCGGTCTCTCCCAGCTCATAGAGCGTGAATCCATCGATCGGCAGGTAACTCTGGAAGCGCTCTCGGTTCACCCACGATGACAAGCTGCCGTCTTCATACTCTGAAACACAACACACATCTCATCACATCACAGCTCAAACTTCTATTAGATGCTGATTTAGATTCTGTCTCACGTACCATCATATGTGAAATAGGTGCCATCTTTGAAGACGACCACTGAAGGCAATTCGTGCAAAGCCACAGACTGCAGAACAACAGATTTCAGTCAGACTTCACGTTTCAAACACAGCAGACCGGAAGAAAACCATTCAGCTTACCTCTGGCAAGACGTCTTCAGACGCAGAGAAGAAATATGTGTACACAATCAGCTCAGACGCCACCTCGATGTACTTCTCCTGAAATCCCACAACAGCTAAATTAACTCCAGAGGTGTGTGTGTGTGTGTGTGTAGCCAGTTACGTCAGGCCACAGCTGCACTGATTTGATACAATAGTAGTTCAATAATTCATAAATAATATATTTTAGACACAATATTGCTTTTGCTAAATGTTTTGCACAGAAAATAGTTTCAGTCAAAGCCTCTGCTTCATCACAGTCTGTGCGAACCTCTATTTGCCTTCAGATCCAGCTTGTGTGTGAATGATAGTGATTTCATTTAAACTACAGTTAAACTGAATTAATACAATGTATGAATTTAATTTGAAAGAAGAAAGACAAAATAGCTTTTTTATGAACATATTGGGAAATGCCATCTGTTTTTTATATACAGGAACTCTTTCCACAGAAGTGCAGTTTGGGGGAAATTGTAATGTTTAATCATTTCTTTTATGATGAAAATAACATTATGCATTAAAAACAAGTAGATCTCTGCTTTTATATGCTGACACTAATAATTCTTCAAAGAAATCTGCACAAATTTGTATTGGCAGGTTAAAAAATTAAAAATTGCAATCTGTGAATTTCTAGAATTGATGGATTAAATTGAGGTTTATCTCTCCGAATCTAATCTATATGGTTTGCTCCAAAATGAAGACAGTGTGAAGGAATATTAAATGAGTTAAAGGCCTCACTTTCAGAGGAGACTCTCCTCCGACATACACAAACAGAACACTGTGCCTCTTCAAGACGTGCTCGAACATCTGTCTGCTGGGCAGCGACCGCACGGCTGGCCTGAAACACACACACACGCTCATCAGAGACCCTCCTCACCTAACCCAGCGGAGTGTGTCCCGTTCACCTCCACACACTACTAAAGCGTGAACTGATTTTGCAGATAATGTGTGACGTGGAACGCTCATTCCTCTCTCAGACACTACTTAGGGTGGAGAACGTGTGGATTGAGACGCAGGGTCGTTATCGTAATCCTGATGCTCTTGACCCGCTGTTTATTTACAGATCCGCACCCAGAAGCAGGACTGTCCATCCCTGATATTTTAAGGGTAAAAATGTTGTCATTGATCACTTACTCCCCTGCCGTTCCGAAACTTTGTATGTCTTTTTACACAATTACACTGTCAAGGATCCTGAGAAGTGTGAAAGACATCATCTGGAAACTCCATCCGCTGGACGCTCTTCAGCCAAGACACACACACACACACACACACGCTGTTCGCTTTACGCTAAGTGATGTCTTTCATACTCAGGATCCTTGACAGTGGTTTGGCAGTCTTTGGAACAGTCACAAACCTCCCGGTTTTCATCCAAAATATCATACATTTCCTTGGAACGATTAATGACCAAATTTAAGATCCGCGTTTAAAATTAAATCATCCCTTTAAGGTCGCAGATGACAAGTTTACTTTACTAAGGCCATATTCAGGAGCTTTAGATAAAAATCTAACTTTGCAAAGGCAGTCACGGTTCAGCGAGAGCTCCAGAACAGGTGAGGAGATGACACTCTGCTGCAAAACATGCGTGTTAAATAAAAGAGACAGACAGAACGTGCAGAGCGCTGGGCCTCGAGGAGTGAAGCTGAGAGTTTAGACCGATCGGAGTTAAAATCTCACCCAGCCACTCTGTTGGCAAACTCGATAATGTCATCTTTGGTTCTTGGTCCTTTGTAATTATACGCCAGCTCCCCCTTCAGCCTGAGAGAGAACACATTTTATTAAATCAATGATAAAAATACAGACTCACTTTACACTCACAACACCACGACACACATCTAACATGTTTAATTCACACCTGCCGAGGGTATAAAGATACACAAACCCCTGATAAAACTGCAGCTTTTCAGAAGTCATGTTAGATGCTTCCACACCTGTAACGTAATACTGAAACAAACACAAACACTAATCCTTCATTAACCTTCAATCACATTCATACTCTTACAGGTCATCGCTTTTTACCAGTAATATTTTGTGTATATTAATCAGTGATTCAGTTTAATAACTGGAAGATGTTGTGAGATCGCGTCTATTTAAATGTAGTGAAAGCGCATTGATATTCACTTTATATGATCGTGTTAAAGGCATGCAGGGGTGGACTGATATGTGTCAGTCTCCGTCCAGCAGATAAACCATGCTTTAGTGTGTGGAAACCGCTTTAATAAAGAAATACTGTCCGGTTGCGGTGCGCTCACATTACTGGGACAGTATGTGTCACTGTATAATCTATAAATACTACAGATGATTAACCCTCTGTTGTCATGTAAATGATGCAATAAGCGATCGCCCAGCAACTGGTGAGGTTTACTGCGGTAACAGAAGTACACAAGACTATTCCAGTTTCCTCCAGAGATCTGAGCCTGCTTCACCTTCAGCGGCTGACAGACACCAAACCAATCACACAGCCAATCAAATCAATATATAACATTACATAAATACACTTTTCACATTTGCACATTTTCTTGTGAGAGGGACTCTATCCTTCATTAGAAGAATCGTTAGCCTCGTGAGGAATTTCATCAACACCTCGGTCCCCAGACTCCAGACCGGCGTCTGACGGGATTCAGAGAAACACACACACACACGCACACACGCACGCACAGAGCCGCCTGCTCACACTCGTCCATATGACAGTGAATCACAGAACGATCCCAACACTTGACCACAGTTCTGCAGGAAAAGGCAGGGTTTGGTGAGAAACAAACTGAAGTCAGTCAGCAAGAGTCCGGTCTGAGTCAGCTCTAGAAGAGCTCAAAGCCAGAGTCTTCTCTGCTTCATCATGACTGTGTTTCCTGAGAGAACAGCCTCCAGATCCCAAACACCACAGTTTAATTAAGACACACGCTTCTGCATTCTTCTTCTAAATTGTGTTGTCTAATCACTGAACTGCATTTATTTGACTTTTTTTTTACTTTTTGGTGACACGAAACTAAATTAGCTCTAGATATAAATATTTTACTGGCGAAAGGTTATTAACAGTGATCGTTTGGTTAATGAATTTCAGAAATAAAAAGATGATCTACAGTAAGGATTTAAAAACAAACACTACCGCAAATCCATCAGTGCTCCGCTTCAGAAGAGGTGAAATACAACAGAAATATAACATCAGTTCCCTGAGAGACGAGTCATCTGGAGTAGAAACATGTCGAATCAGGACTAATTATTGTTCAACACGCTTTCTTAAGATGAATTAGTCACCAGCCCACGACTAGCTGAACTCAGAGAAAAACACTGGTCTGCACATGTGTGTATTAGCATGAGACAAACACTCACAGTTTAATGGTGGGGTATCCTCGGACGCCGAACTCTGACGCCATGCCTGCATCACACGCATGAACACAATCACATGACCATCAGAACACGTGAACATCAGCAGCAGAGGGAGAATCTGAATCATTCGTGTTACTGTAACGGACAGAAGCCCAGTCTAGTGTTGTGTCAGATTGTGTATTTAACGTGATCACAATTTAAGAAAATCATTGAAGGTTACTAATTAAAACTCCAGGGTCTTTCCAAAGAGTGAATGATACACAGAAAACTGACTTGAGTGATTAATTACAAGAATTACTTCACCTTTTCTCGAGCACGGTATGTTAGGAGTGTGATGAAGTCGAGTGTACCTGAATATGCAGTGGCGTCCATTTTTCCGACTCGAACTGGAGACCCTGAACGGGTCAGCTCCGCTCCAACGTCCTGCCAAATCGGCTCCAGCTTCTTACAGTAGCCACACCACGGAGCGTAAAACTACACACACACACACACAGACCACAGAGCATAAAACTACAGACCAGTAACACACACACAGCTTTACATCATGTGTTTGACTCACATCCACCAGCCACACGTCCTCCATCCTGCTATCTTTAAACCTGAAAAAGGAAGACAAACAAACATGATTGGCGTTTACTGGAGGAAACAACAGGCCAAGAAGAGTTAACAGGAGCACTGAACAGTGAGATCTTAACATTAAATGACCAATGGCTCTTCTCGTTCGTGGTATGTAACGAGCTCCTGACGAGAGGTTGTGTGCATTAATATAACCGAAGAAAACATGCATCAGTTCAGTTCTTCTCTTGCTGTTCTTTCATCCTTCAGTCTTACAGATCAATGCCTTTTTGTTCTTTTGTATCTGTAACTCATGTACACTGTATTTGGCTGCAGCTACTGCAATAATCTTGCACATAGACCTGCATCTCTAATGACAGCATAGTGAGCTCACTACAAAACACATCATGCACATAACCTGTACAATTTGGATCTATATGTTTTTATTAAATTGCTCTTTATTTTACAGCATCAAATAAAGATGATGGTCACATTCAGTGCACAGAGACATCTCATCCTTCAGAACCATGAAGAAAACTCTTCCTGAAGTGATTTCCTGAGGTTTAATCAGAACAGTGAGGTTTGTGTGAATGATAACACACACACAGGCCAGTGCTTCATCTTCAGACCTGCTGCTGTCAGAGACGGCATGAATATGAATGAACCGAGTCAAAGCATCGGATCTTCGCTCATTCACAATGCGATAAACTCAGGACTCTTCACACTGAGCCGCAACTCTGTCGACCTTACTCAAGATATTGCACACATTATGATATTGACTTCGAAAGGATTTATTAAAGCAGAAGGAATATCTCACGTGTCATCGAGGTCCTGCACCAAAGCAAGCGAGGAAGTGAACAGAAGAGAAGAGAAAACTGCAAACACACACAATCACAGCTTCAGATTCATGAAGACTGGCAGAATTGGAGAGATGTAAGAGATGTAAAGAGTCCGTACCCGCTCTGAGCAGCGCCATGGCTCCGAGTCAGAAGCGCATCAACAGGAAATGCGAGCAGCAGTGGCGGCGCATGCGCAGTGACGCCATGCGCTTCAGTCAAAGCTGCGTCACGCTGCGTCCGGTTCACCCTCGTTCCCTATATAGTGGATGACGCGCAGCGCACTACACAGGGAAGGAACATGTATTAAAAGAATTATTCGTATTATTCGGACACATAAAATAATTCGCTAAAGCTTCACATAGAAAGCAATGGTATAACTCCAAAACAACTTTCTCACTTATCTCTTCTAAAAAAAGTCATATTTTAAAGAAGTGTGAAGGTAAAGGATTTTAAAGGCAACATTGTAAGCACATTGTATGTAATATTGTTACATACATTTGAACCTTTTTATAATTGCATTGTACTCTATTCGTGTTATGGATAGGCTAACATAATTTCACTGTAAAAAACATACTTTTACGCAGTGGTGTAGTCTAGTTTCCTGTGGTGTCTCTATCTCCCTCCAGATTCAGTCCCATGTGACCTCAGAAGCACCACACTCACTAATTCATGCAACCTACAGATGTGTAACCAAGAGTATTCTGAAAGACTGCTGACGGGATATCAACATTTCAATTTATTATATAAGCAACAGAAGTCTTTAACAGCCAATAATATTTACAACTGGGAGATATTGTACTGTTTAGTGTTAATCATTTAGCTCAGCCAGGTATATATTTATCCTGAGAATATGTTCCCAGGTGTCATGGTTGTGTAGTGAGGAGACATGAGACAACACAAGTCTTTAATAATCCACAGAAAGGGAACACAGGGCAGGCCGGAACATACACATGTAGCACTACTCATAGACGTTTAACACTGGACCAAAGGAGGATGGAAGAGACAACACTGCAGGCTCACTGACTGTGAGAATGATTCATGTATGACATCCACGAAAGGGTACATTGAAGAGCAAAATGCCAATACAAAAATAAAACTGAAGCACTGTTCCACTTCCAACGACAGAGACCGTTCAGATCGTAAACACCCTGCTATGAACACTGCTCTCTGCCTGACGAAGGCATTGCCTTCTACTGGCGGGTGTTTTTGTACATAAGAATTCACTACTACGCTTGTGTTCATGATGTGTGACAATTAAGAGATTTGATTTGATTTGATGTTACTGTATACACTGACCATTCTGTGCAGCGCTGCTTCAAGTTAGATGTGTCTTAGAAATGCTAAACTCAAGTGTGGAAATAACAAGACACATGTGAATCAAGTGGGACAATCAAGAGACGACTGGGTCACAGGGAAAAAAACACACACCAGTGCGTCCCAAACAAGATATATTACCCTCTGAAGAGCACTACCCAGGTGAAAAAGAAATATATTTAAATTGTACTTTTTTAGACATACTTAATATATTAGAATTATACTATACTAAGTGCATATTAAATGTATTATTTTGGAACAACTTTAAGTAGGCCTACTGTAACCCCCGGTTTCACAGACAAGGCTTAAGCTAGTCCCAGACTAAACTGCATGTTTGAGCTGTCTCAGATGAAAATCTTGCTCTGTCATATCTTAAAACATGTCAGTGTCCTTGTTCTGTGTTAAGATGCACACCTGTAATTTTTGCAAGCAGAACATACTTGTATGCAATCAGTGATGCAGAGCACCTAGGAAAAACCACAGTTTGTCGAACCATTCGTACGGTGGTCCTCGCACTGCAAGGCTACATAAACAGCTTTATTGAATTCCCTGGCTTTTTATCGACCTTATCAATTAAAGAGGGTTTTTATAAAATTGCAGATGACAGGTGATATTAATAAAATCACATAATTTTATTTCTCTTATAACACTTACATGTTTACTATAATACAGTACATTTTTTTTTATCTAAAAGGATTCCCAGAGTCATAGGAGCAATAGACTGCACACATGTTGCAATCTCCACAGCTCTAGGAGACCATGAGGCAGAATATGTGAATAGAAAGTCTTAACATTCAGGTAGGTCTACTATGATTGTGATATTTCTAGCTTTAGTTAGGTGAGTATTTAGATTAAAAATAGCATTTTAGTTATCTACTGTACTGTGTTCATCTGCAGATGACTTGTGATCATACATTCATGGATGCCAAGTGGCACGGCTCAGTGCATGACTCACGAATTTTCCATGAGTCTTTGTTGTGTCAACACTTTGAGGAAGGCAAGTTACATTTGGAACACTACAGAATCCTTTAAAAGTATTCTTTTAAAATGTGACAGCAACATTTTCACAATGTTTCGTTTTCTGTTTTATGACAGTGCTGTTTGATGGTGTCTTAGTTGGAGACAGGGGATATGCAAGCCAGAGGTTTTTGCTAACCCCTTATCCTGACCCCCAGACACGATCACAAAACCAGGGTCAAGGTAGAGATGACCTTTGGCATCCAAAAGGCACGCTTCAACTGCCTCCGGCACTTAAGAGTGTCGCCAGATCGGGCATCACAGATAGTGGCTGCATGGGCCATTCTGCACAACACAGCCACTATCAGTACCAGCATTAAACCAGCTTCTCCCTGATGAAACTGACCCCATCACACTTGACCATCCAGCTGGTGCAGCTGTCAGAGAAGCAATCACAACACAATATTTCAGTTAAGCACACTGAAACTACAGATGTTTAGTTTTTTTATCGCCTCCACTATCCAATGCGATAAACGCTGCTTAGTGATCGGCTTCCCTAAACAAGGTTTCATCCAGGAAACAAACAGCTGATCGCTCTCCCTTAAACCTCTGGTTCGCTCTGTATAGATGTGTAAAGCACGCACTGGGCACATTTAACTTTTGCTGCTCTGATGATGCAAAAGGAGGTGGATGGAAAGCCCTTAGCTCAAGAGGTTTTATAGTATTAATGACTTTAGGCATGAATGCAGGGTTAGGTTTCATAACTACTCCTGCATCCCCAGACATGAACTGTAAGCATGCTGAATGCACAGAGAACGCATGAAACTCACTCACGCTTTGCTGAAGCCAAAGCTATTAGTAGTGCTGTCTTGAATGACAGTGCTTTGAAATCAACCTTGTCTAGCGGTTCAAATGGGGACGTAGACAGTGCATCAAGCACCAGTCCCAAATCCCATGATGGGCTAAGTGGTTTTGAAACCACGGCGCTCACCCTTCATGAATCTGTGTTGCCCCACTGTTATTATTAAAACCAATGTGACACGCAGATATAGCAGCCAGAAACACTTATACAGTTGAGAACGCTTTGCCTTTATCTATCATTTCCTGAAGGAATGATAGGACCACTACCACTGAACACTGAATAGGAATTTCGTGTCTAGTTGTGCACCAACGCTCAAACACATTCCATTTGCAATCATAAAGAGACCTAATCGATGCCGCTCTGGCATTCTGTATGGTTCTAATGACACTGTCAGGCAGACCAGTATTACTTAAATTGGACCACTTACAGGCCAGACCCATAGTGCCAGGTGTCCTGGTTGAGGATGAATCTCCCCCTCCGCTTATGACAGAAGGTCTCTGCGTTGCGGGAGAGACCACGGTTCTTCATACAGCATATGTATGACCTCTGTTACCAATATTTTCCCCGGCCATCTCAGAGGTATTAATATTAGTTTCAGTCTCTTCTCCCTCACTCTGCAAAGAGTTGGCGATATCAACACTATCAGTGGAAACGCATTGAGGAGAGTACGAGGCCACATCTATCCCCAAAGGCATGCTCCGGTCCTTCAGGGAGAAGAACAGAGGAGGCTGAGCATTGTTGTGGGACGCAAACAGATCCACTGTCGCTCCGCCGTATATGCTCCAGATTTGTTCGACCACTTCCCTGTTCAGTTTCCACTCCGGGTTTCCCCTGGACAGCAGATCCGCACAGCGATTCATGACACCCTGTACGTGCGTCTAATAACAACAATCTTTTTTGATTATGTTGTGCTTAGTGTTATGAAATAATAGCATTCTCTCAGTAATGCTGCTTGTATAAGTTCGGTTCTTGCAGTGAGTATCATGTGATTTATCATCAGTCTGGAATCCACAAAAGCACCGTAAAAAAGTTTACATTTTTTAGAAAAGGTCAAACTACCATTAGAAAAATGACAGTCCTCAAATTATGGGGCTGATTGATGGAACACATATTCCGGGCGTAACTTGTACTTCAGACTGTTGTAGATGGTTGACCTCGGCGATGTTCAGCAGGTCAGCATATCCAGAAGCCTCACAGTCTTCTGTTACTGAAGCACATTCTCATCTTCATCACAGGACAACTCAGACTTCACACATCAAGCTTTTTTCCAAAATCAGTTTATTTGGTTTAACAAACATTTGCTCGTATGTTTTTTGCCGATGTGGAGGATCAAATCACACTCATTGTGAATAAGTGTTTTTGAATGTCACAAATGCCTGAAAACAGGTTGAATACAATTTTTTGTGGGAATACAGAAAAGGAAAATACAGGCCATTAAAGTTTGCCATTTAAAGTGTAAAAGCCAGTCCATGTCATGTTCATTCGTCTAATTTGAGAAATAAATGTATGTGAAGCTGTGTGAAGAGCGATGGAGTGTGTTAATAAAGATGTGCACCAGAGGGCAGCGGTGTTATTCCAGCGTTTGCCATCATCATTCGCCGCATGAGTTTGACATCGAGCTTTATTAATAAATAAATTAGTGTGTGCAAACATACAAGAGTTGGTGCATACAACACGAGAGAAAAACATAGCATTTTAATACAATTAAGAAAAATAAATGAATTAAAAACAATTAGGTAATATACATCAAGATCAGTAGGTCTGTGTACAGATGTGTGCATTGATGTACCGTATGTAATACATTAACAATGTAGAAGAAGTTCATCACATTATTGCTCCTTTCTTTTTTGGTAATTTATTATTATTAATTGTTTTGCTGACTTTGCTGTTTTGTGACTATGAGAATTTAGAAAAAGAGGTAAAAGAGGGAATAATAAAGCATTATGAATTTATTTACAGTAAGAGCAGTGTCTCATTATAAGAATCTCGTCTCAGTGTTAGAACTTACGTATTCTCTTTACCTCACAATAAACTCTTGAATAATTGATTTTTGTTGAGTGCACTTTTTTCTCTGAATTTATAACAAGAATCATACAATGCCATTCTCTGAGAACAAAAGCCTCTTCACCAACATAAAAATAAAACAGTTGGTGTTATGGCAGTATGTTTACGGCATGGGATGGTTTTATAGATAGAATGCCAGTCTTTCCTTATGACTTCTTTTAAAAGTGTTAACATTTTAATTGCAGAACTCCACATTTTATTTTCCACATCTATAGTTCCACACTCCTATGGTGGAAAAAAGGTGGACACCCAAAAGATTTTATTATTTTACAGTTTCAAAAATAAGTTTGTGAACAAGTTTGTGATATTGGCATTGATAACTTGTGACTCTAGACAAACTCAATCTGGATATGAAACAGTCTGATCCTGTCATTGTTGATGTGCAGTGTTGTGCAAGTTACTTCCAAACTGTAATATATCGCATATTACTTGTTACTGTTATTTAAAAGTAATGCCTTACATTACAATAATACTGATTCAAAAAAGTAATGCATTAGATACTCCTGTTACTTTCACCAAAAATTATAATGAAAGAGGTTTTGTTTTCAATTTTTTTTGTTTTTTTTTGTTCAGTGGTCATTTAAAGCTTTTTGTATTTATGTCTCTTTTCCCTGAGTTTCGGTTAATTTTTTGAAGCGCTCCTGAGCACCCAAATAAATGTAGACCCTGTACGGTTCTGAATGATGTAATACTCTGAATAATATGACGGCGTCTGCCATTTAGTTTCCACTGGAGGTGCTTTAACATTTAAACATTGTTATATGCTTGAAATGTTTTTATTGCATTTTAGGCAAGTTTGAAAAGTTTATTTATTGATTTGAAAAGTTAAATTAATCAAACATAGTTTATGATCAGCACTGTCTGCCGCTGGCCACTTTCCCATTATTTAAAAAAAAAAAAATAATAATAATAATAATATTTTAATATTTTTTAATATTTAATGAACAAAAATGCTTGAAGCATTTTTCTAAGTTAACTTAATACAAAAAAATAAACTAAATATAATTATTTTGCCATTAAACTCAAAACAGGCAGAGCTAATATCTTCAGACCTGGAACACAGAGGATGAAATCATGCCAATCTTTCCACTGTTGGGCCAGTAGCATCGCGACACTCCTGTAAAACCTGCCCTAAATACGCCTTCACTTGACCGCGTCACACAGCGAGAGCGAGATCAATTAAATAAATCACTCTACACATACTGTATATATTAGAAGCTGTCCTTTAGTATTCATTTACAAACACATGGATAATAACTGACCACAAACAGAAAATAGAGCTGATTTGTGGCGTTTTTTAATACGTTAATATCTTGTGTCTTGCTGTTTTTTGAACAATAAAAATTTCGGCTAAAGGTGTGTTGTAACACAAGCATTACTGAACATGTAACGAGTAAAATATTACTGAAACTTGACGTAATGCCTTACACTGCTGCGTTACAGCAAAAAGTAATATATTACTGTAATGCATTACTTTTGTAACGTGTTACTCCCAACACTGTTGATGTGGCTCCTAAGCTCTGAACGTTTGTTTGGGACACAGACAGTCTGCAGTCGTCAGAAGCTGTGCTGGGCTTATCAAGACAGTAAAAATAAAACAAAACTTACAAGAAAAGCATTTCACATCAGATTTTATTCTGAACAGTTCAGATGCTAATCAGACAGGAGAAATGATTGTGAGGTTTCTGCTGAAATCAGGTGATAAATTATTTCCCGGAGTCTTTGATGTCGAGCTGATGTTAAGCTGGTTTGATTAGTTGTTTTTCAGAAGAGGACAGTGGCCCACTTTCACACTAAAACAAAAGCTCACCTTCCTGCTAAATGCCAAGGGTAACAAACCTTTGATGCTTTCTCATCCTTTGGGATTTAAAATATCTGCTCTAATTAAGAAGAAATGCCACCAACAGCCAAACAGCATGATCATAGCTAATTAACCACTGAGGGCAATTTTACCTAATTAATTTTTCACTTGAGTTACTGGCAAGTTTTTTCTTGAGTTTAGGATGAAGATGTGCTGCTTATTGTCCTGGATAGATTTCAGTCTTGGGTTAAGTGCTGGAGTGTGCCAATCAGAAGAGAACCAGCAGAAATCAAACACAGATATCTCTGACAAGACAAAACCAATGAGTGTAGACTTATGTTAGTAACCACAGATCCTTTCACTCAGTAGCCAGTGGCTTGTGAGCATTAGAATTTTTCCTTGTGCATTAAAAAAAAAACTGTTTAAGAATAAACATAAGATTAAAAGTAGTTGCCCGATTGTACAAAGAAAATCCATTTCAGTGCATCCATTAAGACTTTGACATTTTCTGATTAATAGTTTAATAATCATTACTTTCAAAGATGATTTTGGTTTGTTATACAGTATATACTGTATCACAATAAAAACAATTAATCTATTAAAAACAGCATAAATTCACAGCAATGCAACAACCACAATGTGCTGTATGCATTTTTAGTTTATATATAATATATAGGGTACAGGTTATCTTCTTAACTAGAGCAACATCAACAGAGAATAAAAAGTTTATCAAAAACTTCCCTGCCATAACTGCTCATCAGCTGCTTGTTAAACAAGTCTCTGTTAGTCTCATGAAAGTACTTCATCATAAAACTAAAAACCAGAGATAGAGCAAGCAACTTCAGCAAGTCATTGCCTAGCTGGGTTAAGTTGATGTAAAGCAGATGCATCTTCAGGGGCTCGGAAACGAACACTTCCCACCTCCTGGCAGCGACTGACAGCTGAGTAAATGCAGGCTGTCAAGAACAAACACCAGCCTTGGGAACATCTGCTTTAATCACAGAAACAAAGGCACAGCAAGTGGCCGGCGTCAGTCTGTGATATTCAGATGATGAGGAGGAGCATCGCCTCACAACAACAACATCAAAGAGTCACTGCTCCACCCTCTCGAATCTGCTGATCGCCCACTGCTCTATCTGCTGATCACTTGCTTCTCCGCCCACTGATCGCCCGCTGATCTATCTACTGATCACTCACTGCTTCACCCACTGATTGCCTGATGATTACCCACTACTCCGTTCACTGATCGCCCACTGCTCCACCCACTGATCGCCCGCTGTCCCATCTGCTGATCACCCGCTGCTCCAAGCACTGATC
>JAUMHP010000082.1:545498-561468 GCA_032361065.1 Enteromius trimaculatus
CCCACAATCCCTGCCGGACCTGGGACTCGAACCCACAACCTTTGGGTTACAGGTCCGACTCTCTATCCATTAGGCCACGACTAATTTTAATTAGAATGTAATGTTTATTTCAAAAAAGATTTTTATTAGTAACAGTCAATTTCAGTTTTTAGTTATTCAGACAATCTCCTGATTCAAACAGAAAGGAAGAAAATCAGTGGGATAGAGAAAATCATTAAACCTTTAACACACCATGTAAACCTGCAGTTCTGAAAATGACTTTTTTCACATCAAGAGTTGCAACTGTTTCGATTACAGTTTAATGATGCACCTTGTTTTTGAAGCATATTTTCCTCAAAAGAATATTGTATGAACACGAGATTTTCCATTCCTCTCTGTATTTGGTATTCCCTAATATTTTTAGCATTAATAAGTCTAATTAATTAGTCTTCATTAATTATAATGAAATAGCTATTCCCAAACTAGCACACAGATTGCTTGTTATTAAGATCATCTTAACAGCAAAAAAAATCTCCCCAAAAATAGCCCTAACATCATATTGTAACGCAGTAGGTGTGGTCCTTTGTGTTCAGTCTTGTCATGTGTTATGTTTTCTGTTGAAGTCCATTATGACGAGCCCACTCATAATGGGTTCTAGCCCCATTTCATGGTATGAGGAGCTATGTCCAGAATTGATGGTCTGCGATTTGGGTGTTGTATGGCCGGAACCACCAGATGCTGTCTGCGATCCAGAATGTGGTCGGATCTGTGACCCGGGTTTATTGTCGCCTGAACCCTATGGAGACTGTGAGTCCCCATTGGTGGCCGCAGAACCCATGGAGGTCCCTGTCCGGTAGGCCAAGAGGGGTACCATCACCACCCAGGAGGACAAGGTCGCTATCTGCTTGGCCTAGGAAGGTGCAGTCACAGCCTGCTTCACCTAGGAGGGCACTATTATGGACTGTTATGCTCAGGAGAGCATCTTCGCCGCCTGGTAAGGCCAGGTTGGCTTCACCGCCGTCTGCTCCACCTTAGAGGTCTGCTATGCCCTGGAAGGCGCTCCCATCGTCTGGTCTGCCCCGATGGTCGTCTCCACCACCTGCTCCACCCTGGATGGCACTTGAACTGTCTGGTCAATCCTGGAGTACAATATCGCTGCCTGGGAGGCCCAGGTGGTATGCTCCACCGTCTGGGAGGGGTTATGTAACGCCGTAGGCATGGACCTTTGTGTTCAGACTTGTCATGTGTTATGTTTTCTGTTCAAGTTCTGTTCAATGCTCTATGTGCCCTTCATATTTTGACAGTTCTAGTCCATGTGCTTTTCTCTGTGTTTACATACCTGTTCCCTTGTGTCCTTGCCAATTTGTTACTCCGACCCTCGTCATTAATGTTTCATCCTATGCCAGCCGTGTTTTGTCCAGGTGTTGTTGATTAGTCTTTGAATAAATCCATGCCCTATGTCCTGTATCTTTGTGATTAGTTGTTAATGTTATGTCATTTGAGCTTTGTGGATGTCCGTTTGTTCAGCCCTCAGTTCTGTCTAATAAATATTGTTTGCATCTCTGTCTCCGAGTTTCCTTGCCTCCACTGGAGAGCGTTCACCACCAGCTCACCATCGTGACACATATCTTACTAATATAAATATATATACTCCTACATCTATTTACAACACATAACTATAGTATTGACATACTACATGAGTATTTACCAAAAAAAAAAGAAACGGAATACGTTAATGCTAACCCACACAGCGACAGATCAAATATTACATTAAACAGTGAAATATGTGTGCTCTTACCACAACTTAATTAAAAATAGAGGGAAATAAATCATACCAAAATATTAAAATTTGCCTTTATCCTTCTTGCTGGGATGTACATGTCCATCTGCCAACGAGACGAGTGAAGAATCCAGAAAGTTTGATGAAGAGGAAAAATTAAATCAACCGGTTGGATTAAACTAACCCAACCCAGTGGTTCAGTGGTAAAAATTCATTTGACCCATCACAAACAACCCTACTTTGTGTTTACATTACCTCAAATAACCCAGAATTTTGAACCAACACAATTTACCCAACAATGTTTACATAAATAACCCTGCACTTTTTAGAGTATACCCAACACCTAAACTTAAACTTAATAAGCAGCAAATTAAGAATTTATTGAGGGAAGGTAACACTTTATAATAACTACACACTATGAATGATTAGTTAAGCATTAGTTATCGTTTATTTAATCCTTTATAAACCATTGCTCCAACATTATTATGTATTAGTAAACAGTTTACAAGTGCCTTGTTCTTGAGCATATATATAATGTTTAATTGTTGTATTTTCATACTTTATTGTTTATCAGTTTTTCATTTTCTAAATTTGTATGTTATTTACAAACCAGTTATTTAGGGGTTGTCAGTGTTTCATAGGATCATTTAAATAGTCTAAGTAAATTATTCATAAATTATTTAAATTGACATTAATAAATCCTATTAAATGCTTCATTAACACGTTACTGCTGTAATTCATGATTAAGTCAGGTAGTTATTAAGCATTTAGTAGTTGCCAGACTACTTTTGTGAGCTCATCTAAAGTGAGGACTATTTATACCTTGTAAAGCATTTATATTTATGTAAAGACTCATTTATTTTACAAACAGCAAAGTTAAACAAACACAACACAGAGTGATACAGAACAGTAGTTTTTCAAGATGTAAAAAATGTAATCGTACAACTGTGCACTTGATAAATGAAAAACAAACCTTCACTTTAAATGTATGTGAATGTTTCTGTGATATCAGGCTAGAAAAAGCACAAATCCTGATTGTATTATGATTTTGACTAATTTCACAGCCCTGCGTGCAAAACAAAGCTATCAAAAAATAAAAAAGCTATCAAAAATAAAAAAAAATATTCAATTCTGAACAAAATGTTCCAGACTACTCTGTTTTGAAGCAAAGAAGCTGGAGCAGGTGATACACATCAGCTGCATCGATCCAGGTGCAGCACTGCTGTGGATTTACAGTGATCATTACACAGCAGATTATACCGGGGTGACCCGCGCTCATACATCACAGATAAAAGACCACACACTGTATATGCAGGGAGACTTTTAAATAGGGCTGCAAACAAACAGTTAAATCGCAATTAATTTGCAAAGAAATATATTGTCGTATTTAATTTCTTCTGCACTCTTAAACAAAACACAAATCAAGAGGTCGCCAAATCGTATGGTTTTCTCATAGATTCAGGTCCTGCAAATGAGCACATTTGTGAAAACAAACTGTCTGTATTATATGAGTATAGATCACTAAACACCAACTTGCATGTTTGCCAGTGTTTTCATCTTTTTCTGTAATGTATTCATGGTTGCCAGTTCAGATAACCTCGGGGGAAAAATTTGTATAGGTATATGGGAAAATAACTTTGATTGAGGGATTTAATCTGTTGACATCCGGCAACCACAAATGCTTGTGGAGGCTTGTTAAGAATGGAAGATAATGCAAATGGTAAATGAAAACGAAATGCATTCAGGATAAATAACCAGCGGGCAAATATTGCAGACCATTATGTTTAATAAATTGAGAAAAGCAGCAATTTTGATCACATTTAAAGTGATAAGAGTCAGCTATTTGTTTCAGAATACACACAATAAATGAGTGTATAAAAGAATGAAATCTATCTATCTATCTATCTATCTATCTATCTATAACTGAATTCAAACAGTGTGTGGACAATGAAAGACATCCTGACATAGAGAGAAACGGTAATTGTTGTTTTGTCCACACAATTGGAGCCACATGTGTCAAGAGACACATTTGGACAGCAGGTATTTCATTCTTCATTTCTTTGGTGTGATTACTTCACATCATGCCATCACCCATTATACAGCTCTCATGTATGGACTGAATGCAGTAAAAGAGGCTAGAAATTACATTTCAAGCAGAAAATGCTCACACTGATGTACAGAGCATCAGGGACAGGAAAGGTGGACTTTGGTGGCTACGGCTGGTTTTCTGTTGTTCTTTTTGCCCCACATGCTGTGAGCTGTCGCTTCGAGTCAGTCTGACACAACTGAATAATGTTAGTGTGTGTCAAGACATTTTGAGTCAAAGTGTTGGAAAAAACGAAGATGCAACAGTAAAGTCTTGATGCCAACTGACAGCTTGTCTGGTCATTGTAATTCATAGGGAGGCATTACCTTTGGCTGCTTCAATCAATCACATTGAATCATTTTCACAGCATTTTGCATGATATAACAATGTCGTTGATAGATTTATGTGTGTGTGTGTGTTACACGCAGAAAGTGGACCATTTGGAAATATCATTACAAAATAATGGGCTAGAAGGCAAATTTCTCAACATTTTTGAATCATCAAGAGTTATCTTTAAAAAAAACATGCATCCATGGAGCACCAACTACAGTTAAGAGGTCAGAAAGTCCATTTTAACAGGAAAATATAAAATACAATGAAACCAATGGATACCATCAACAGTTAAGCAACCAGAATTCCTCAAAAAGATTGCTTTTATAAATAAATTTATAAAGGGCTGGAGCTTAAGTAAATAATGGCATTTTTTTCTTTTTAGATGAATTTTCCCATCAGGTTGTGAGATGTTTAATATATATATATATATATATATATATATATATACACACACACACACACACAAAAAATGTACTATTTTATTTAAAAAAAAATTTTTTTTAATAAATAGTATTTAATAGTAAAAAAAGTAATTAAATTTTACATTTAGTACGGAAAAGTTTTATAAAACGTTTTTGTTCCTTTTCTAATGAAATGTAAAACAAAGATAAAGGTTCAACATTCATTATGCGTCTGAACTGCTCCAATGGTTGGACACAGGTTGTGTCAGTAAAAAGCCATTGAAATGAGACAGAAACTGCTCTGTAAACAACCTAGAAATAACAGCACATTAGTCAGCATTGTAATGAGGGGAGAACATTACATTACATATCCCCATAGAACGGTGTAATGTGCTTGAGTGATTTTTGCCATCTGTTGACAACATTTCGTAGGCAGGTAATTTATCACTGCAAACAGCAGGGCTGCAAAATTAACACATTTATTTATGATCCTGTGTGAATTTGAACTGTGTAAATATCATTGGTCATATCCAAACAGTGATTCTGCCAAATAACACAAGTGTTGCAGAGAGAGACACAAATATAAGAGGCGTTAGGGACAAATAAACCCTGGATGGGTCTCTAAAGCCTCTATATTGATTGGGAAGTGAGGTTATTTTTCAGAGAATACAAGCTACACATTTCAGATGCGTTGTGGTCAGAAAAAGTGAGTATTGACCTCAACACAATGAGCTTTTCAGGAATATGTGTAAATACAACTTAAGCGCTATTGATGACATCTGTGAGGTGCTGTCAGTCATAACAAGAACAACAACAAAACGCTTGGCTATACAAAATAAAAACATTTATTCCTGGAACTGTACTGAAAATTAGGATCAGGATGAGTTTCTTTCTTCATCAGATCTGGAGAAATGTGCCTCAGCAATGGATGTGAATGGGTGCCATCAGAATGAGAGTCTGATAAATACATTACAATAATCCACACCAGTCAATCAGTTAACATCTGGAGAAGACAATCCATCATTAAGACATTTTTAACTAAAATACGAGTCCATAATCAACAATAATGCTCCCTCCAGTAGATAAAATATTGCATCATAAACTGTTTCAATGCTCCTCATTTAATCCTAATAATGTTTATGTATTTAATGTTTTTAAGTAACACTTTACAGTTTAGTAGAAACATGCAAAATGTCAGTTAAAACTGTTGATGAAACAATTACCAGTCCATTTCTACAGAAAATGCTGAACATCTATAGACATAAGCAGCTGTTGTGTTTCCCCTCGGTCATATTAAAAAACGAAGGCCGCTATATACAACAACACTGAATGTCAAAATAGTGGATAAGCCCTTTAAAAATCTCCAGCAGGAAAGGAGACAGAATTGCCTGGAGACTCGGCAGACACTTGGAATTCTACACACTTCCTGAAGTGTTGCCAAGTTATTGAATCTCACCCAAATGTTTTATTCCGGATGGAGTGAATCTCATTTGGAATGTGTAATGTTTGAAAAGGTCAGGCACAGAGCAGACCCTGGGTGAACCCTGCCGTAGATGGAGAGAGCAGCCCGTGCCACGAAGAACAGGCTTCCATGAGGCCCCCTCAAGAGCCAAATTAAATGAAAAGGATGGGGATGAGTGTTTTCTTGGTAAAGAAAGGGATCGAGGGAAATTGTTTTGGTGAGTGGGGGTGAGTGAGAGGTATATGGTTATACGAGCACACTCTTCTTCCCTTATCCTCCGGTTCTCTTCTCATCTCGCTGTCTGAATGCTGCTCTAAGAGTCCTAGAGAGTCCTGAATATATTCATTGTTCTGTTTTTCAAAAGAAGAGGCCTTTTGCTCTCAGTCGTATTAAAAAAATAAAAAATATTCCGCTTCTGCACAGACCGACTCTCTACCATTCATCCTATAAAGAGGGCATTGCAGCTTCAATGAATATCTCATCCAGAAATTTAACTTTTGTCATTATTTTCACTTCATGTCATCCTGGTACGACCTTCTCTATTCTGAGCTACAGTAGGGTTGGTTAAAACTGTACAATATGGAGTATACTAATATTGACTCCAAGATTTTGTTTTATTCCCTGCGTTTTGTTAATTCTTAAAACTAATAGTTTCCAGACTGTCTCAAGTTATTGTGACGTTTCATGTCTGTCTGTCCTGGTCCTGTCTTGTCCTTATTTGCTATTTCCTGTAATTATGTTCTCATCAGTTGATTCTGTCCACCTGTGTTTTTCCAGCTGCCTTCACTTTTGATTATCAGTTTTGTATTTAAAGCCCATGTTTTTGAGTTCTTGTTGTCTGGTGTTGACGTTACGCGTGTCTCTGTGAGGTTGGTTTTGTTGTCGTCACTGCCTCGTCAGCTTTTTGTTTTGTTAAATCGAGTTTTTGTCGAAATAAACGTTGCATCTCGAAGTTCCTCGTCCTCTGCTCTCTGCCATGCTGAGAAGTGCGGCTGCACACATCACCACAACAGACCACTCGTTACAGAACACCAGATCAAATTTTGAAGATGGCATTCACGGCGAAGTTATTCGCTCTAGTGCTCCGAGACCCACTGTTCGAAGATTTCGTCTATGAGTATTACCAGCTGGCTGAACGGTCGGGTCTCGGAGATTCAGTGCTCGCGGCTGCCTTCTACAGCGCTGCACAAAGACTGACAACCATTGAGCTGCCAGACGTGAGAGGTGTTCTTATGTTTGATGACGGTTTGATGACATCCAAGAATGCGCACATCTTCACAGACTCCGGTCCACCCCCATTGCTCTCCGTGACGCGGAATATAGATGTGGTTTCCCTGTCAAGAGAGCCCGAATTTCCGCTGCCACTGTCCGAGCTAGAGTCTGCCACGCTGCCATGGTCTGAGCCGTTTGAACATTCTAGTGACTGTGAGTTGCCATGGCCAGAGCCCGCTGCGCTGCACGATCGTCCTCCAGAGTCGGCTGCACATCCAGTGCGCCCTCCTGTGCACCCTCCCGAGCGCCTTCCAGATCCTGCACCTCCTGAATGCCCCGCGGTGAGCTTCCCCAAGAAAGAGGGGAGGGGGGGCAGTCTATGACTGTGCTCCCTCGTCCTGCCTTCAGGGTTGTCGTCACTGCCTCGTCAGCTTTTTGTTTTGTTAAATCGAGTTTTTGTGTAAATAAACGTTGCATCTCGAAGTTCCTCGTCCTCTGCTCTTTGTCATGCTGAGAAGAGTGGCTGCACACATCACCACAACAGACCACTCGTTACAGTTACACTGTAAAATATAATTTGCTGACCTTACTCACACACCTGGACAGTAAGAACACTTATGCACGGACGCTGTTTGTTTACTTCAGCTCAGCATTCAACACTGTCATACCCTCCAAGTTTTTATTGCCAAACTAAATGTAACTGGGTTATGAACTTTCTGACCAACAGACCACAGCATGTCAGGTCAGGCCACATCTGCTCCACTACACTCAACACTGGCGTACCACAGGGCTGTGTGCTGAGCCACTTCCTCTACTCCATCTTCACCCGTGACTGCAGACCTGTGTATGGATCCAACTCCATCATCAAGTTTGTAGATGATACTATGGTGATCGGTCTCATCAGCAACAACGATGAGACTGACTACAGGGAGGAGGTCCAGCATCTGGCCACGTGGTGCAAAGACAATTATCTGCTCCTTAACACCACCAAGACCAAGAAGCTCATTGTGGACTTCAGGAAGGAGAGAAGAGGCTCACATGATCCCATCCACATTAACGGGATGGCTGTTGAGCGTGTCATCCTTCAAGTTCCTGGGGACCCAGGACATCTCGGAGGACCACCTGGACCACCAACTCCTCCAGCCTGGTCAAGAAGGCTCACCAGCGTCTTTTCTTCTTGAGGAAACTAAAGAAGAACCAACTGTCCTCAGCAATCCTGGTAAACTTCTATCCCTGCACAATAGAGAGCATCCTAACTAACTGTGTTACAGTGTGGTACGGAAGCTGCTTGGTTGCCGAGCGTAAGGCACTGCAGCGGGTGGTGAAAACTGCCCAGCGCATCACAGAGACTCCGCTTCCAACCATTGAGGACATCCAGAAGAAACACTGTCTGTGTTGAGCTCGCAGTATTCTTAAGGACTCCTCTCACCCTGCCCACGGACTGTTTTCCTTCTTGCCTTCAGGCAGATGCTTTAGACTCCCCTGGACTAGAACAAGTTGACTGAGGAACAGTTTTTTTTCCAAGAACTGTCTCCTTTCTGAACTCTGCCCCACACTAACTTCTTTGCCCCCCCATACATAGCCACTTGTAAATGTACACATCCATTGCACATGTACACATGTAAATTTCTGATTATACATTTTTATTTTTATACATATGTCAAACCCTGATATAGTAAATGTATATTCAGGATTACTATAGCAACCTGTACATGTACATTATGTGCATATACTTGAAATTCCTGATTGCAGTTAATACAAACTGTATATTATGTTCATATTACTGTATTTCCTGTTTCTGCTTGTTCATATCTGCTATAAGTGCACTTATAACTACCTGTATCCTGCACTTGCTGCTTATTGCACTCCTGGTTTGACCTAAACTGCATTTCATTGCCTTGTACTTGTACATGTGTAATGACAATAAAAAAAAAAAAAGATTTTAACCCTTTGAGCGGTACGGTCCCACATATGGGATTTTTCTTTCCGTGCCCCTGGGAGTACGGTTCCACATATAGGATTTAGAACATTCGGTGACGTCGCACAACTGCCAAATTTAAACTGAGCTTTTGCGCGTTTGCTGGCACTGAGCCAGAGAGAGAAGTGCGCTGTGTTTGTCATATTATCACAACTATACAGTGTTCTTAACCACATAATGCATATTCTAAGTTTCAGACATGTACATACACTAGTTACTAGTTAACTAGTGTACTCGTTAAACAATACATTTCGAGCTTGTAATATATACAAATATGTCTTTGTAAGCAACAATAACAACCCATTCAAATTTAATTTGTCGATGCGTTTTATTTATATCAGATACACATAGTCTAAGTAACTATAAAGTTCACTCTATTCATCACTCAGTTCACCAGCCACTTAATATCATGTATTTCGGGAGAATGTAAATCCGCCTGACGGGACTCTCTGAACTGCAGCCCATCTCATGTTACAGATCATGATCAAGATAAATTATAAAGGTGTATAAACGAAAAAACACTCATTTACACATATTTGTGAATCGGAATATCAGATTGTTCATGACACAGTAACCAAGTTTGTGAATATTTGAAATAAAAAAAGGAAAAACTAAATAAAAGCGATCCATCTGTCTCACAGCGTTATTGTGCTCGCAGTATGTCACATGACAAGCAAGACGCGTCGCCATGGAAACAGTAAAGGTGACCGTTATTTAGAACTCACTAAAAAAAAAAAAAACTCACTCTGGAAAAGGTTAAAATCTATCAGCAAAAAGAGATGATCTTCATTGGAGACAAGAACAGGGATTGAGTCTCTTCGCTTCTTTCAAGTATTGAAGATTCTTATGACCTGTAAGAACAGAGATGAACCGCACCTTCCAACCAGTGTCTTCATTCCTCTAGGGCCAACTTGATTGCTTGTAGTTCCCTGTTGCCGATGTCATAATTACACTTTGCCGGGCTAAGTTTCTTTGAGAAATAAGTTTTTGAGTAGTCCCCTGCTCCTGGGAAAGGATTGCACCCACTCCAGGGGTTGAGGCATCCACCTTCATGATGAATGGTAGTTGAGGGTCAGGATCAACTAGGAGAAAAGCTTGTTCAGCCTCCGGTGTCTAGGATAGGGTCTTAGGCTTGTTTCTTAGAAGTGACGTGAGGGGACTAGCTAGAAGACTATAATTTTGAATGAATCGACGGCAAACAATTGAAAAACCTAGAAATTTCTGGAGCTCTTTAATGGTGGTAGGTATGGGCCAAGAGGTGATGGCGTCAACTTTTCCCTTATCCATGCGGACTCCAGTGTGGTCAGTATAATAACCTAGGAACTGCACAGTGGACTGATGAAATGTACATTTTTCAGCTTTGAGATATAATTGATACTCACGGAGCCAAGTGAGATCCTTCTTCACATGTCCATGGTGTTCTTGCATGGTTTTTTAATAAATCAATATTTTGTCGATGTATATGACTAGTAATTGGTAGGGGTAATCTCTAAAGATCTCGTGCATGAAGTTGTGTGCGTTGACAAGCCCATAGGGCATAACAAGATATTCATAGTGCCCTGTATGTGTGATGAACGTCGTCTTCCACTCGTCGCCTCCTCTGATTCTTACCAAATTATATGCACTTTGCAGATCTAATTTAGTGAAAACGGATGCACCTCTAAGTTTTTTCGATGGCGGCTGGAACTAAAGGGAGTGGATACTTGAACAGGACAGTTGATTTGTTTAAGGCATGATAATCGATACAGGGCCAAAGACCTCCGTCTTCTTTGGTTACAAAAAAGAACCTGGAAGCAGCAGGGGAGGTGGATGGTCTGATATAACCTTGATGAAGGGCTTCCTGTATGTACTCATCCATGGCCTTTGTCTCAGGAATGGAGAGGGGATAGATTTTTCCTTTGGGACACTGGAGCACCAGGGAGCATATCGATGGCGCAGTCCCATGGTCTGTGTGGTGGCAGTTTGGCAGCTCTCTGAGGGCAGAAAACATCATGAAAGGCAGCATAGCAGTCAGGATAACAGTGGATTGTAGTGGAATACGTGAAACAGTGGAATATAGCTCAACTTTTGCTGGTGGAGTAAGAGGAATGTTTGGAAAGCATTCAGGCCAGCATTAAGAGCCCTATTTTAAGATCTCACCACTGTGCCAGGAGAGGATTGGCTCATGCCTTGCCAGCCACGGGCACCCTAGGACCACATCAGATGTTGAGACCTCCAGAACCAGTAGAAATATTTCCTCCAGATGACATTGACCGACTTGCAGAAGAATGGGACCCGCTCATCTTCATATACTTCAGTTTGTAAGAGGTTTTCCAGTGATAGAACGAACATGGTAAGTTACTTCCGTGGGTGATGTTTTGAGTCTCAGTCCTATACTGTCTTATATATTAGTGCACAATAGTAATAAATTATTATAATTATACACATTAACAATAACATCGATCACTCTATTATACACAGGCATTTATGTTATACACAGGCATTTATGCTTGCATTGCTTACTGTCCGTTTCCATAGCAATGAAGGCACTTTGAACTTTTGAACCGTGATGTCAAGACTTTCTTAACCGCCAACCGCGAACCAAACAGTTTGTAAAATGTTGCCTTTCTGATGTTTTTTCGAAGAAAACATGGTCGAAACAGGTCCATCGTGTGTTACACTGAAAACTCGCACATTCACAACGAAACTTTATGAAGGAAGAAGCGGGTTTTCTCCGCGGATGTAACTTTATCAGCTGGCCCGCTGCGAGAGACCAGTCGTCTCAGTTCATCTGTATTTTGCTGATGAGTAGATTGTAAGTGCTTCTGTTTCTTCTGTACTTTTATGTGTGTATTTTATGCTAACTGTGTTGTATTTGTCAGTTTAATTTACCACGCAACCACATACCAATCTGTGATAAGATTGAAACTATCAGTATAACTGTTAAATGAAACCGACTAGAACAGCTCTTCATTAAAAGTGCTGGTTCAAAAAAGCTATTTGGCCATGAGTTGTACACTACAATTGTTCAAAACATCCCAGGTCAGTGTTCAAACTGAACAACATTTGTGAGTCAGTACATATAGCCAGTTTTCATGATTTAGTAAGATGATTAATAAAATTCATACTGAGTTTGGTGCAACACTCATAGGCCCGGTTTCACAAACTTTAAAAAAAATTCCTTATAAGAAAATATTACAGGTGTGCATCTTAACACAGAACAATGGCACCGACATGTTTAAAGATATGTCAGAGCAAGATATTTTCATCTGAGACAGCTCAAACATTCAATTTAGTCTTGGACTAGCTTAAGCCTTATCTGTGAAACTGGGGGTTAAAGTTATGTGTTTTCTGTGCGAGTTGAACAAGTAAAGAGTGCAAACGTACTGAAGAAATGCACTTTTGTTCAGTATTGTACTGTACATGTTGGCAAGAATTGTCATTCACATAAATTGTCTATCCTAGCTTTTAAATTGTTATATTGGATTTACATTTAAAATAATATTAATGAGTAAAAAAAAAAAAAAGTTCAGTAATCTGACAGCCCTATTGTTGACTTTTTTTTTTTTTTATTACAGTCAGGCCTGGATGAAAACCTGCTCAAAGAGAAGCAGATTAACTGGGAAGATAAAGCCTGGTGCTGAGAAACAAAGACTAGACAACATTTAATGTAGGAATTAAATAAATGTAAATACAGGAGAAAACTGGAGAAAATAGTAGACTAAATAATATAAAACTACTTTCACTATTAATTCCAATTTTTCAAAAACAGTACCACAAAAGACAAGGAATGTTTATGCTGCTTGTTTTTTTCGAGGTTCAAGAATCACAAAGAATAGAAGGGCTTCCTCTCTGGGTGTCACATTCTGTTCCTGTCTGGTCTCGTGCCCCCCCATGTCTTTGTGTATTTTGGTTTAGTCCTGTCTGTTTGGTGTCTTCCTCATTAGTTAATTCGTCTCACCTGTTGTTTTTGCACCTGTCTCCACTCTTGCCTTGATTTGTACCCCTTTAAATACCCATGTCTTTTCGTTTGCATTTAGGTCTTGTTAAAGTGATGTATGTCTACGTATTGTATGTTTTCTCCGCGTGTTTCCCTCGTTGCTGCCCCGACAGCATTTTGTTTTATTATATTAGAAGTGTTCCTGGAATAAACCTGTTGCATTGATTCCTTCGTGTCCTTTGCTCATTGCCTCATGGGAGGAACAGCACAGACTTAGATCGTCACACTGGGTCTCAAAATCCTTGCCCGACACAAATGTAATTCTCTTTAAATTAATGCAGCCTCTTCATCTATGGGATCCTAGAAGGGCTTCAGGAAGAAAACAACGGCCCAGAGAGGATCTTGACAACTCTAAGGTACAAATTAGTGGACTGAGATCCTGAGTCAAGTCTTTCAGGTATTTATATTTTATCTAAACAAACATTTCTCGCAAAATGAAGAATATTTTAAAGCAGTTAGAGTAAAAAAATAATTTTTGTAAAAGAGCAAATGTCAAAATCACAGTCATGTTGTTGTTTTAACATCATTCCTATTGACACGTGATTCAGCAAGGCTACAGCAAGACAGTACAACATGCTTGTAGCTTTTGTCTAATAATTTATAGGCAAACTTTCCTGCAATTCTTTTAGTCTTGCACATGCTACTGGACCTGATGAGGTAAGGATTTACCCTTGAGGAGACGGCTGTGCATTCTTTGACAGGGAAGAAATCAAATGCCAATGAACACTAATTTAGACTGAATCTTTGTAATAATAATCAAAAGAGTGACCCACGTGGAAACACTTCAGAAGTTTTTATCTGATCGGTTAAAATGTCATAGGCAGTGTTTCTGGGAGATGTGTGTTGCATTCTTTAATGTTTCACCTGGAAACAAAGAGGCTGTGATGCCAATCCCCCTCACAAAGGAAGAAATCTGTCGTGTTTACAACTGTGACAAGGTAAGCTTTTCAGGATCAACCGGATGCTGGATTTTCAAAAGTATGTAAAATATTTAATTTGTTGAATAGAATCTTTAAAATACATAAGATACTTTTACACAGCAGTCTGTTGTTGTGGTGACATTTCAATGCCCCGATACATGACACTGAACGAAACGAACTGTGATCGGTTGGTTGACATGTCGGTTAAATGGCCTCATAGGCGGACAAAGGCCAGTGAAAGCTGCCATGGATTCCAGACCTTCAGAGTCCGTTTGGCTACGCGAGACTGCGCTTTCCCTAATGCGGACAAATATCCCTGAAAGCATAACAAATTTTCAAATGACTGAAAGCTTACTTGTAACATGTTAATGTTTGAATACTGTGAATTTGCATCTTCATGCTTTGTTTTATTGTGTCATATACCCTGTTTGTTGGGTAAACAGATTTTGTTACACATGGTGAATACATAATGAAGTCTAAAATGGCAAGTGTGGGGTGTTATATTTTTGTATTTGTAACATATTTAAAAATATGACAAGTATGCTAGCAATACCACAGGTTTATGACAGAAAGCCTATGTTTTTCTTGCAGGAATATTATAGCACATTAAGTGTTACCATAAAACACATGCTAAATTATTACAGGAATACCACAAAAATATAACAAATAGACCACAGGACTATTACAAGAATACCACAAAGATAGACCACAGGAGTATTACAGAAATATTAACTGTTACCATAATAAACCCTGCAAAATTATTACAAGAATACCACTTAAAAAAAAAACCACAGGAAAGCTGTGTAGTACAACAAGAACGCTGTGGTAAAGCATCCCAAAAAACAACACAATAATTAAAACAACGTTTGTTGTTTTTTCTTTTCTGGTGTGTGGTTTTATATGGTGACCGATGAGGCTTGTAAGTGGTGGCAGGTGGAGGTGATCAGTATTCAGGGGAGAGTAAGCGCTGTGATTAATACAAAAGTTTAATTGTTTCTTTCTGTCTAAGAGCAGGGTAGCTCAGGATTTATGCTATATTTGACCTTTCCAGAACACAAGGCAAATGATTCTTAATAACGAGAACACAATTTATTGTCCAAACTAATCTACTTTACAAACATTAACCTAGGATTACGTAAACACACACACTGTCAAAAGATGTGAAGATAAGAGTTACCGAGAACCCAAAGTATTTGCTAAGCAGAGATTGTTAGCTTTAACCTCACATCTTAATATGCACCGTCAGCAAGGAAGGAAATTTTGCCTGTGCGGTTTGCAAAAAATGCTTTCTAAGACAAGATTTTTTGTCTTGTTTCCAGCCAAAATGATTGATTTGAGAATATTTAGATAAGAAAAAATTACTGTCTGGTTTTTAGAAAAAAACAAGCTAAAATTAAGTAACTTTTTGCTCAGAATAAGCAAAATAATCTGCCAATGGGGTAAACAAAATATTCTTATTTCAAACAGAAAACAAGATTACCCCATTGTCAGCTTATTTTGCTTGTTTCAAGTAAAAACTTTAGGACAGTAATTGTTTCTTTCCTTTTTCTTTCAATTCCTTCTTGATTTGAGAATTTTTAGATATTTTGGCTGGAAATAAGAGAAAAAAAACCTGTCTTAGAAAGCATTTTCTGCAATGTGTGTGACGTTTGTTGACTTTTCACTTGAAAAAGTTTGGAATTGTCCGTAATTTTGAAGTTATTTCAGATGAAATTGCATTCAATTATATAAAATAAGCTACTGCATATAGTTTCTACAACAAATGATAAAACAAGAATGCATATTAACCTAATGTTCAGTGGAAATGTTTAATTTAAGGTTCCCTCGTTGATCAGTTTAA
>JAUMHP010000082.1:639951-668845 GCA_032361065.1 Enteromius trimaculatus
AAAGAAACACAATTCTGCTCATAATTTATTCATGTTGCAATGCATGATGGGAGCTATTGATGAGTTTTTATTGGTGGATATCAAAATGCACTGCAGCATTTGATGGTCACCATTGTCGAGATTCATACGCTGACTCTCGATGTCTGTGTGTGCCTCATGATAAGCCTAAGAGAAATCCTTTCAAAATATGTGGAAAATACAGGGTGTTCAGCTGTAATCACAAGACAACACTCTCCAGCTTAATTCAGATAAAAAAAATTAAACAAACTCATTCATCACCATCACTTGATGAGTATTGCTTTTGCTTTGTCTGGTTGTTATAAACACAAGTATATAACAACCTAAAAACAATTCTTAATTTGTATAATATAAGGGTCAAGAGCCCAACTAAAGCACACACTGACACTGGAACGGTGACACAAATTGTGATTTTTCTCCTTACAAAAAAAAATGCTTTCTTCTCTAAACGTAACTGGGTTAAAGCACCCCTATTGTGCCATTTTAAAGGTTACTCAGTTTTAATGAGTAATTAATTGTGTAATATATTTAAAAAATATTAGGTAGACTTTATCTTGTTTGTTTTAGTTTATCTTAGCTGGTAAATGTAGGTTTTCTTACCCAAATATACAGGATATAATCTACTCACACAACTGAGTGCAAATTGTTACCTTAATTTTGTTGAGTAGATTCTATAGGTTGCTTTTTACAGTGTATTTAGAAGTATTTCTAAAAAAAAAATAATAATTTCAATCAGTATTTCATTTGTTGTTTTCCATTGCATTTTACTGGCACAGTCTACAAATCTGATTAATTATGACTTACATTTAAATTAGATTTGTGTAAACACCTGATAGCTAGTTTAAAGGAAAAAAATACTTTAAAATAAATAATATATATATACGTTTTAATATTTAAAATGATTATATTTCTTAAATTAGAGCAAAATGCCAAGCATTCTACCATCACTCACATCATTCTAGAATAAGTCATAATTCTAAAACCCAGTGACGGGTAGGTTTAGAGGTAGGTTTAGGTGCATTTGTAAGAATTAGCCACCTCATAAAATATTTACGAATTGCCATGAGATCAGGTTGCATATTCCAGGCAAGATTTATCAGTCTGAATAATCATGACCATAAGTAGGCCTAAATAACATTTACGATAAATATAACGAGTCCAAATAAAGTATCTATGTGAAAAACGATAGCACGGGTGTAAATAAAACTCCAATGAAGAGCTGCGAGGACTGCTCTTATCCTTCATTCGAGATCCCAGCGTGCCCCTCAGGCCATGGCCATAATCAATATTAAAGCAGCTGGGAGGGTCCAGAGAGCCATTCGTCAGCCGTGTGTGTCCAGCATGTTAGATGAGCTCATAAAGCTCCCACTGAGCCACACAGAGAGACGGCTGATGTACAGCCTCAGAGCCGCTAATGAAGATCAAACAGGTTTTGTGTGCTTCTCCTGCCAAACTAACGAGTCTAATGCTGCCAGCTGCAGGGGGAGACGTGTATATCTGCTTCTGCGTGTGAGGGATTCTGCTCTGGAGGGGGTCTGCACATGCAAACATGCTTCTGTGTTATTTAGTGTGAGTGCCAACATGATTCAGACGCAGTTTACGAGACGATTCACTAAGGAATGCATCTCATGTTGTAGCAGCTGCAGTCAGACAGAAAAGACAAAACTACTGCAGAAAGTTTTTCCACTCAGAAATCCATAGTTAATTTGATGAATGATTACAAGGAAAGAGCAAGTAACAACGCATTAACGAGGAGAGTTAATGAGAAACTGAAACCGGATAAATTATTTATTTATTTATTTTTTTTTTTTCACATGTCAAATGCTAACAAGATTTTTTTATTATTATTAATGATTAGCAACAGCATTCTTTTTGGTGTATTACTATTTTTGTGCATTGTCAGATAATTATGATTGTTTTATTTTGCAGCATAAGCATAAAGCAGGAACAAAAATTATTATTAAAAATGCAAACATGGGCCAAATCTGAGAATTGATAAGAAAATTGAACTAAATCATTTATTTATTTATGAATTTATTTTTTATTTTTTCATAGTAAAAATGTTGAAGTAATTCAAATTCAAAGCTTGGGATTTAATATGGCCCTGAGTAACTATTTTTGTACTTAATTTAAAACTGATGAAGTACAAGAAATGAAATTGAAATGTTAAAATCAGTGTATTAAAAAATACAAATCTTTTTACCAAATCTGTATTTACTTGTATAGACAGATGCACAAGGGTCCTTCATTGTCATTCTCTCCAGCACAAACTCTCCTCCTGTGTAAATGAGGTTTATTATATGAATTGAACCCTACTCATGAAAGAGCTGTTTGGAAAGCGGGCAGTAAACAAATTTATTTAAAAAGATGTTTATGCACATTGTCTATAAACTGATGAAAGCGACATGTCCAGTCTATTATTTAGAAACCTTTTTGTCCTTCTAATACAGTCTGAAGCATTATAGCCCTTCAGAAACATTTGATTAACCCCGTCATGTTTTTTTTTTCTTTAGACTCTACAGTAAAATGTTTTTCCTGAGGTTATGACTTCAGAAATCATTCTAATATGCTGATTTTCTGCTCAGATATTAAACAAATAAATACACAAAAAATCTTAGATATCTTATAAATCAGGATGATTATACTGTAGTTAACTAAGAGTAAAATAAGAACCTAAATCTGTTAGAAAAAAAATATTGTATTACTTTAAATATAAATAAATACATATAACTAACTAAATTGTAATATATAAATATATACTACGCAAGCTATGATGACTTTGGCTGGTTTCACACAGCAAGCGTAAGCAGCGCGTTTTTTTTTCTGGTGCCCATGTTAACGGATGAGAGCTTTCACACAGCACGCGCAGCAGGAGCAGAGCATTATATAGATTATATAGAATAATATAGACAGTCGCATAACAAAGTATGCTGGCAATAACACAAATCAAAGCACAAAATGCGACAGGAATAAGACGCTTGTCTATTGCCTGCTGCAGTACAAGACGCAGTTCATCTGCGACAACGCTGGCAAACGCTGCCAGTGTGAGAGCGCACAGAATTGGCGCGAACTGTTCCTGCTCTGCATGTGAAACCGGCTTCACACTATACATTATTCGGACGGGAGTTTTCTAGTTTTCTTCATGTACCATTTCGGACGGGACTAACACCTCCATGTTTATTACAGAGGTGGAAGGGGCCGTGTTTATAACAGAGGTGAGAGGGTGTGTTTTGTTCATGTGGGCGTCACAGAGATCACACACTCTGTATGCGTGCTTGGTCATTCAGATTGATTACAATTAATGTAATCACAAATACCATGGTGAAGCTAAATGACTAGAACACCAAAACCATGTTAATGTTTAGGTAACTTAGCACACATATTGGCAGAATTCAAATGAGCCATTTTAATGTAGATTAAAAAAATGTATCTATGGCCACATCTAATATATATATATTATGGAATGCCGTTTAGGAAAATTTGAGAATATGGAATTGAGTGAAACATGAATATATGGAATAAAGTTTGAATATATTAAAACATAGAAAACACTACAGTAACAGTACAGTACAGTAACACTAAATACCTAAAACATTGTTATTAATTATTATTAATTAGTGAACAGTTTATAAACACTGCTATAATTGCCTTGTTCTTGAGCACATCTATAATGTTTAATAATTGTATGTCCATACTTTATGAACTATTTACTAATGCTTAACTAATGATTCATAGCGTGTAGTTATTATAAAGTGTTACCAAAATGAAAGAAAGATTAATAAGTTCTGTGACCTGAAGCTGAAGCTTTAAAATGAACGCAAGGTTCAACTAGAACTGAATGGTTGCTGTTCAGTTACAACATCGTGTAGCATGTATTATTAACACCAAGCCAAAATCAATCGCAGCTGTTGTGTTGTTTAAGTATAGAGTCAGATAGTATTGTGCAAGCAGTCTTTTTAGTTTAGTAGATGACAGAAGCAGAGTTTCCTTCTTTATTTCCCATACTGTAGGCTATAAGTGTAGCTGAAGGTGATTCATGGACAGCACAGAGAGACACACAGACCTCACAGAGCACTGGTCTGATGGTCAGTGTTGAATCAGCAGGAACATGAGAGAGATGCTGATTTCTGATCTGCTCCAGATGTGGCCTGCTGCTGTTCATTAGCTGACTTCACAGATAAAGTGGAAATAAATAAAAATGTTAAAACTATTCAATCTCCATCGTAAAGTCAGTGTGACATCAGAAATGTCCATTCTCATAATACATGTTTTATTATAATGCATTATTCCTAAAGGGGAGGAAAGCCTCTAAAACAAGTTTTCTTTTAGCTGCTTATCATGCAGGTTCATTTTGACTAATAACTCTTTTTTTAGGTAACAGCTTTCTGCAATCCTGACAACACTAACACCAATAATACTAATAATAACACTAATAGCAATAATAATCCATGCTGGAATGCATCAGGATTCTCTCAACGGTTCACTCAACTTTACATCCAAATCTGTTTACAGAAAATGGCTTATGAATAGTATTTTATATTCATACTTGCATGTGGATGCAGTGATTGTATTATTATGTGAGGATGTGTATGTGTACATTTCTTCCTCGTCTGAGAATAAGTCTCTTCCTAGAGTTTTCATGCTACAATTACCAATGCTAATCACGCTAACAATATGTTATGTAATAATACTAGAAACGTGCTAACAATGTAACCACGAATAACACGATAATCATCTTATAGACATGTTAGAGACATTCTAATCATGCAAGCAACATGCTAGCATCAGGTTAATTTTGCTAGAAATATAACATGCTAGCAACATGTAAGCACAGAAATGTGATGTGTTAATCATGATTAAAAATGTAGCAACATCATTCAAACAACATGCTAATCATACTAGAAGCATGCTAACAACCTGCTAATTGTGTTAGAAACATGTTAGCAACAGGTTAACCACATTAGCACGTGCTAATCATGCTAGAAACATAAGCAACTATGTACTAAACATGCCAGTAACAATGTTAAATATGCTAGCCACATGCTAATCATGCTAGTTAGAATCTTGCGAGCATTACCATCCTAGAAACATGTTAGAAACATGCTAGCAACATGTATCATGTTAGATTTTTAGTTTATGTTCTAAAAAGGATAACAAGCTGTCTACTTGCTTAAGGGAAACACGTTTTAATAAAAAAATTTTTTCATTGCTATCTTGTTTGGTTTACAAACCACGGCCGAGGGAAATGCTTGAGTATTGCAAAGTAAACTTAAAATAATGAGGTAGTCATCAAACTCTAACTATCCATGTTAATGGTTATTTTGCTAATTTCACACACATTTAACTTAATACTTACATTTCACTTTAAAAAAATATGTGTAAAAACTTGAAAAAGAAAATTTTACTACTTATACTTATTGTTACTATTGTACTTGCGATGCGAAACTATTTAGGCCTGTCCTGCTTGTGTCTGTATGTCTGAGGTGACTGATCAGGGCTGGAGATTCATCTCCAGTGAGCTCTGAAAACATCACATCTGCTGTAATTTAATGAAAACGCTGATGTGACTCGTCGTAATTATGTTGGCACGTAAATAAACCATTAATGTATGCCTGTGGGTCTCCTGGGACCTGGAACATGCTAACGGTGAACTGGAACAAATCCACCCTGCCTCAGATTGACGGGACGCTCCGTTTCTACTGGAGTGGAGGGAAAGTTCAGCCCAGCTGTTTTTGAAGTCGTCTCTTTTCCAGTAATTTCCAGAAATTTCCAGGCACTGTGAACGAGGCGAAGCCTCTTGCTCTTTGATGTGAGAGGAGGCACTTTGCAAAGGAATTCTGTTCGCCATTCGGTTTGATTCTGCTTTATTTCACGCGCGCAGCAGGGACTGTGATGTTCTATTGAACGCACGCGCTTGATGATGTAATGTTCAGAGCCGCTAAGGATGTTGAGACCGGCTCCCATGTTTTCTTCTCTCCCTCGGAGGATGTTCTGGTCCAGCGGCACTTGTGGAAAAGACAACACTCCTTTGCATTACTAAAGAGGTTGATGAGGAGAGGAGGGGAAAGAAGAGAAAGTGCCTTGAATGACCAGACTGCTCTCTAGTGGACTTGTTGGATACGATCTGGCCTTGCTCCAACAGACACAATATAATGTGTTTGACAGCAGGGAGGGAACAACTAGCCCACTGTTTCTGGTCACATACGACATGGCCTCCTGTCGTTTGTCTTCCTGTCAGTCTTTCTCTTTTTGTAATATACCTTCAGCTGCGCTGTCTCCATTTGAGAGGTTTTATCACATGACTTTTTCCGACTATTTTTTACCTTGTGACTGCTTTTCAGACTAGTAGCTAAATATTAGTGATGCATGCATCGAAATATCAGCCAGGTTTATCCTGTCAATCAAAACGAGGTGGGAAAGCGTGTGTGAAGAAAATTTCTCTTGTGAAGAATTTAGGGTTGCTGAAGTTAACACAGAAATAAGGCATTGATAATCTCACTTAGCTCATTATATAAAGATAATTCTGTTTGAATCATCTATCCACATTTTTCTTTACATAAAATGGGCGTGGCCATTAGTAACTTCTATGGGTCTTACTCACATCCAGTTATTTTAATGCATTATCTTAATAATGAACACACTGGTCTGTGCAGACAGTTTTACCATATACTGTACATGTTATTCTCCTCGTTATTTACCTATAGCTTCTGACGAACGGAAGCGGCACCCATCCACGTTGAAGAAAAAGGTTGCCAGGGTTGCCAGGTTTTCCTTTAAGCAAACCCTATTTGTTGCAGGCCTCCCATACAGTAATCACAAAGAGCTTTGTCCTTTGTTACTTCTGATAAAAACAAAACAAAGGCTCAGCTCTCCAATTCAGTACAGAATAAATGAGAGGGTTCACTGTACAGTTTCAAGCATTCGTATGGAAGCAAACCAAATTATCAGTATTAATATGTCATTCTGAATAATTGGCAGAGAACTGTAGGAGGCTATTGCTGCATCCCGCCTAAATATCAAGAATATTAAACATTCATACAAATTGTGTACTGCAGATATATAAAGTCTAAACAGAAAACATCAGCTTTTGTTTCCGAGTGCCGCGGGCTCTTTCTGGGCCTGTGAGGAGGCGTAGTAAATATCTCTGTGAATATAATCTGCACGTGTCAGTGCATGCATGCTCTACTGATGAGGCTCCGGTGGGCGTGACAGATTTCACACAGTATTATATTATATAAAGCACTGTTGTAGCGAGATTCAGCTTGTTTGTCTTTGTGCAATGAGATGTTTCTCAAGGGGGAAAAAAGTACAGTGCTGTCACTTTTTCACATCCTAAAGCTAGAAGCTAAATCTTTGTATGTTGTTTACCCCAAACTGTGTATATTACTAGCTTAAAGCTATACTAGTATTTTGAAAGTGCGTTATAGTATACCTAAAATGTACAGTATTAGTACCTTATACTGCCCCCAGTGACAGCATTGTACTTTTTTTCTGACAGTGTATATAATGAACGTTTCAACTATTGTAAACGCAAATAGACACAAATCTTTCTTTTTCTTATTTACGTATTAAGAAACCTTTCATCTGCTGCTTAACTGTTGGCAGAGGTATCACAGCGCACAGTAACCTGGGAAAAGACAGCCCCTTTGCCTGAGACCATAAACTGAAACCCTAAATTAAATAATAAATACCAGCATGCACAACTGCTAAAGCCATCTTCAAATGATGATGTCTATCATCTAAATGGGCTGCATTTTATAGAAGCTTGTTTCTATAGGAGAAAGAATTGTATTGTATAAAATAAAATAAAAATAAAAAAAACATTTATAACAACCGTGTATTTTCTATTTTCTGCTGTAATAGTCATATATGGCCACCAGAGGTCTATGTTGCGCTATTTTACTTTTGCTTTCTCGGTAACCACATTATGCCGGCTACATCAGATAGACATATAAATAAGGGAGTCCTATTAAACACACTGCATGTAGCTGGTAATGCTGTGGATTATGCAGTGCAGTTACAGTCAGTGATATGAAACATGTAGACTAGCACCAGGCCATAATCAGCGTTCACTGAGCTCTGCCTGAGAGTGCGGGTGTCAGTAAATTCTATTAAACTCTGTTATAGCAAGGAAAGTATATAATAGCATAATATGCACTGAGCTGTGCTACTCTGTTCCAGCACTTAACCTTTTATAAGTATCATATTCAGCGACTGACATTTTAACACATTATATGAGGCGTGCTGAAGCATGAATAGAAAAAAATCCTTCATTTAACTCTTTGAGCTTCATAAAAAAACCCATTCTAATGTTTTTTGTTTGTTCGTTTGTTAAAAATATTTAAATTAAATTAGTGAATTAATAATTAAAAAAAAATCAGTGTTCAAAATGGTGTTCATGCTTTATTATCATTTACTAATCTGTAAAAATACAGCGTATACTAACATTAATTTTTATTGAGTTGTTTTAGGGTTAATGGAAATGTCAGTAATATTAATATTGATAATGTTCTTTTTCTGTTTTGCACTAAAAGTCTATGATTTTTTTTTTTTATTTATTTAATACAGTTACATTTTTCCTTCCATGCAGTGACTTGCTGAAGATTATGCTTTATTATGCTCCTGCCATATGTTAAATTGCTTTAATTTACTATACCATAATGGTAAAGCAAAAAATGTTTTTTTAACATCTTTGCAAAATTATTACAAGCAAAAATACTTCCGTTGATTCCATTTCATAAGTATTCATACCCTTATCTGGGACAGCTAAATTTTAGCTCAGAAGCATTCATGCCGCTTCTAGATGTTACTACTAAAAAGGTCATATGACGTTGCATCATATTTGTGTATTTGGTTTTTAGGGATCTTATCTATGCATTAACAGCTTGCAACACTCTAAAGAGAAAGGAAAATATATGACCCCTTTAATAAAAAGGTCTAGCAGCTGATAATGCATATCAGAGCAAAAACCAAGCCCTGAGGTCAAAATAATTATCAGAAATATACATACTTAACTGTGTTTTTTTGAGAATGTAAAAGTGTGTAGTGTTTCCTGTAAGGGGTAGGTTTAGGTGTAGGGTCAGAGTAGGACAATACCACATACAGTCTGTACAGTAGAAACACCATTACACCTATGAAGAGACCCCACAACACACAAAAACCAACGCGTGTGTGAAGCATGCCAGATCTGCTCTGGTTACCATGAGGATTCCTCAAATCATCAGATCATTCTGAAGAGCAATGCCTGACGTAAGACACCAGTGTAACGTCACGTGCAATATTATGTTCCAACTACAGATGGCGATAGAGGTTATTTGCTTAACTGAACATTTGCAAAGTTTGGGACCAAATGTAAGATTGTAATCATTTTGTATTTTTTTTTTTTTTTAATTTTCAGAAAAATAAAATATGTAATTTTTGTTTGTGTTAAAATTTTAAACAATATGCATCCTGGTTTTCTGGTTAAATGGCAATTTAACATTTGTATTTATTTATTTGTTTATTTATACAGAAGTCAATGTAATATTAACAAATAGCATTGTAACAGATTATATTAAATGCTTTTGACAGTAATTTTATTCTTACTGGCGTCTTTGGAATAATTGTATTCGCTTTTTTTCTCTCTGTCTCAGGACTTCCAGGCACAGTTCATCTTGGCAGTGAATATAGATGACGTTTTATGGGCGGAGTAAGGGAGGGGGCGGAGTCCCAGCGGTGCGCTGTGGAAATGCCGGCTTCTGATTGGCTGCTGTCCGCGGTGCTGATGCGGGAGAGAGTGGCGTTCATCGCGCCGCGCGTTGCGTTCTGCTGCTCTCATGGATTTCCTTCGGATCTTTCCGCGCGGGATTATCGCGTTTGGCGTTTAGGATCGCACTTGGGGTTGGAGTATGATCCACAGGCAGCACGTACTGTCCCAGGTAGGCGTGTTTGTGCGTTATTCTATATGTGTGTGTGTGTGTGTGTGTGCTATTCGAGATCCGCGCGCTCTGCAAACGCTTGTCAGTCGTGTACAGATGTCGTTTGGTCAATCTTGAGTGTATTTGATCTTTGTGTGCTAAGATCCAGTGTGACTGTTGCCAGCGGGATCTCTTTCTCTCTGGTGTCATTGAGCTCCAATCACGAGGCGCGTGACCGAGAGATGCTGACATGCGTCTGAGCATAGTGCTGTTTACACACTTCACAGACAACACATCTGAACGACACATGGGCTGAATACAGGTGCTGAGACCCCGAACCAAAGATTCTGGCAGAAGAAACAGTGATTCATTGTCTTCTTTTATAATCACTAACTCAGATATCAGAGTTGATGCTGATTGATTCATTAATAGAGTAATAACATTGGTTAATTTTGATGACAATACAGTTTTATCATACTTTTTCTTTTATCAAGTGTTCGATTTTGTGTCATTTGATGATGCAATACTAAATTATGACCCAAACATAAATGTTTTTGTCATATCATATCACGTGCTGGTCAGAAGTGTGTTGGGGAAATAATATCATATTATACCATAATGCTTATAAAGAGGATGTTTTAAATAAGTTTGGATGGCATGAATACAGTATAATATAACATGAGCACTTTATTATTAGTTTTGCACCAGACTAGAATTTCGTAAATATGCCTTTCAGTCAAAACAGAAGATAGGCTTCACCAGTTTACTGTTTGACTATTATGGATGTGATGCCACACTGTTAGTTATGAGACTCCTGATGCAGTGGCTTTGGCCGTTATTGGATGAGGTTGGGATTGATGGTCAGGGTTGGCCACGAGGTTCATCAAACAGGGACAGTCGTGGCTTGGTAAATGCTTTTACAGATCCAGACATTTACGTTGCTATCTCAGTGAGCACTTACTTAGATAAAAAGCTGTTTGTTAAAGACTTAAAGAAGTAGAAAGTCTTAAATTGATGGCATTATGTTGGATGCACATACCTAAACAGCCTTAATTCACCTGAGGCAGATAGCTGAAGTTTTTTTTTCTTATTCGTTCAATTTATTTTGAGAAATTGAATGAAATTAATGAGTTTATGGTTTAAAAGAGGAACAAAAAGTCTTCTTATGTCATTTTGCTTCATTCAGGATTCTTTAAACATTGATCTTTATTTGTAAAATCTATTAAAAAGCGATGTAAAGTTTTTGTAAAGCAGACTGATGTAGTGTGTTTCCTTTAAGTTATTGCTTACAATTTCTTTAACTGGACTTAAAATACTGTATAAATACAACAAAAATATTTTATGTTTATATATTAAAATATATTTGCACACAAAAAAATATTAGCATATGGATATATAAATAATGTATAAATATGTGTCTTAATATATATATATATATATATATATATATATATGTACATTATAAACATACATAGTTTGCATATATAATATAAATACATTTTTTTTGGATGCGATTAATCGTGATTCATAATTTGAAGGCACTATATACATGTGTGTGCGTGTCCTGTACATTCTACAGGATGCCAAAAATCATTTGGATATTAAGGAAAGATCATGTTCCATGAAACATCTGGTACATTTCCTACTGTAAATATACTAAAACTTAATTTTTATTAGTAATATACATTGCTAAGGAGTTCATTTGCACAACTTTCTTAATATTTTGATTTTTTTGCTCCCTCAAATTCCCAGTATTCAAATAGTTGTACCTCGGCCAAATATTGTCCTATTCTAACAAACCACACATCAATGGAAATAATATTTATTCAGCATTCAGACGATGTATGAATCTCTATTTTGAAAAATAGACACTTATGACTGGTTTTGTGCTCTATGGTCACATATATAGAAGTAGATTATTATTAATATTATTAATCATTGATGTTAACTGCATGACTCTACATTCTTTAAATGTTTTTTTCTGTCAGACTAAATCAGCCACAGCGGCCCCTGAATTAATGAAAATACGTCGTCTTGTGTGAAAGCTGATGATGGCTGCTAATGGGAAACACAGAGCGTGCCAGAGGGAGCGTATGATAACTTCATAATCTCTGAGTATGAGCGAGCTGACCTATATTTGCTGCAGTCCTCACGTGCGTGAGCTCGTCACGCTCCACTACGCTCCACTACGCTCTCATACGCTCAGGGCTCTCCCAACATACTTCACGTCATCCTAAACGTTTGATTTCACAGCGCTCTCCTACCAGTCCTAACAGCTCACATACACAACACCCCAAAGACTTTGTTGTTGCTTGATGGAAAATAAACAGTATTTTTATTATGAGGAGATCCGTTGGTCTCTGGTGGACCGTCCATGTGTTTTTCTTCATGTTCAGTTGATCTGTGTGGTACAGAGGGCTGGGAAATCACGCTCCCTCAAAAGCCTTTGTGTCCTTCGTCTTGCTCATTCACAGATGCAGAGGTCACTGGAGGCTTGTGTAGATATACTAAACATAATAATATCTTCATTGTCTTTCACCAGTCCTCTGTGGATCTTTGTTGTCGAATCCCTGGAGGATTGTCTCTGGTTTGCAAATTTATATTCAGGCTGCCGAGATGAAGATAAGAGAGCGAATGTGTTTCAGAACTCAAGACTTTCTTTAAAGGAATACATGCCTTAACCTCTAAATATACATTTTATCTTCAGTTCCATTGCTTCACATGACAAGAGCTGCGAAAATCCTTTTAAGTTCCAGAAGGACACATTACTGTGAAACAGGAAGAGCGCAGCAGCTCAAACTACGACAATGTTTTATCTGCTAATCTAAAATGTGCTTCCTGGTACAAAATTAGTTCATTCAAATAATATTATATTACAACATGAATCTAATTACATAGGATACTAGGGGTGTGATGAGACACTTATCCTACAAGACGAGACACTGGGTTCACGAGAACAAGATTTTTAGACTTCAATGATAAAATAGCAGTTTTCTGTCGAAGATTCATACCACTATCGCTTAAGTTCTCGCGGGACCACCCCTACACTAGTGACAGTCATTTAAATTTACACTTCTCAAAAACATAAAGAGAACACTTAAACAACACAATGTAAGTCAGTCAAACTGTCCACTTAGGAAGCAACACTGATTGACAATCATGTTCACATGCTGTTGTGCGAATGGAACAGACAATAGGTGGAAATGATAGGCAATTAGCAAGACTCCTCCGATAAAGGAGTTCTTCTGCAGGTGGTGACCACAGACCACGTCTCAGTTCCCATGCTTTCTGGCTGATGTTTTGGTCACTTCTGAATGCTGGCGGTGCTTTCACTCTATTGCTAGCATGAGACAGAGTCTACAACCCACACAAGTGGCTCAGGTAGTGCAGCTCATCCAGGAGCGGACCAAAGCGCTCTCACGATTTCAGTAAGTTGGTTTTGTGGTAAAGCAATTGATAGTGCTTGCATTTTTTTGTCTAACGTTTTTTCTTGTTGCACTGTTATCATTTACAAGTGTGAAGCACGTCTCTCTTTTAGCAGCCCGGTCCAGAACGCTTCCTCTGCATTTGCCATGAGTTCAGGTCGATTATTTGACTAGATTCGTCACGTAAATTATTTAAATAGTCATCCAACACAGTGAGCGATAACTTTGTATTCTTTCAAGACGCCATGACTATTGCATACTTTGCATGTGTTACACTTTATTTGCACCATTTTGTTTTATTATTTTTATTTATTAGAATTTAAAAGATAAATAGCAGAATCTGATGAACAATACCAGCCAATGTACTGCTTGGCTGGCTAGGAGACATCAAGTCAAGGTACTCAGGCAAAAGGTCAAAAAGGTCAGAGATACAAACATCAGTCCAATCAACGTACCAAAACAGAAGGAGAATCCGAGAGATCATGGGTCAGTAAACAGGCAGAATCATACACAACAGTCAGGCAGACAATCAGGAGAATAACGCTTGCTAAGACCGGTAAACTGGCAATACTTCGCAGTGTGATTGAATCTGAGCTCTGGCTTTATGCTGGGCAACAGGAAATGAGTGCAGAGGGAGCGGAGTCGAGTCAGTACTCAGACGAGGGCTCCCTCTCCTGGCAGGGAATTTTGTGCATATTCAGCCCATGGCAGAAACTCTGACCAACAGTGTTGCTCTCTGCTGCAGTAGATACGAAGGTAGTGTCCAATTTCTTGGTTGAGACATTTAACTTGGCCATTGGCTTGAGGGTGATAACCTGAAGTGAGATTAATATTAATAACCAGTTGTTTACAGAAGGCTCTCCATACCTGTGATGTGAATTGGGTTCCTCAATCACTGACTATGTCATCTGGTAGTCCATGTTCATGGCGGTAGGTAATCCCTGGAGAGGAATGAGTCTACAAGATTTTGAGAAGTGGTCCGTTATTATAAGTATGGCGGTGAAACCATTGGAGAGAGACTGGACCGGGGAGTGGCTAAGTGGTTGGAGCAGCCCTGATGGAAGTTCATTGGGTGTTTTGGACTGAGCACAGACTTGACAGGACTTGTCATAGATGGGCACCAGATTGAGTTTTGTATTAGATGAAGAGTCTGTGAGATACCCGGATGACCGGTGAAGAGTGGACCCATTGCATGATACATGGGCGAATTGTGAGTGGTACGTATTGCTTGTTAGGTGGACTCTGAGCAGGAGTGGGATCATATTGTTGTTCTCTCTGCAGCGCCTCCATGATATCCCAAGTAACTGGAGCTAATACAACTGTAGGTGGTTGAATCAAGTCAGGGATTTCCTTTGTCATGGGAGATTTGTGTTTGCGTGAAAGTGCACTGCTCCTTCTAGCTAGTGTCTCCACGTCTTCATAGCAGCTTTCATTGAGAGCAATTCTTTGTTCCCCACATCATAGTCGTGCTCTGCAGACGACATGGATGCAACATTTTGCCAGGTTGCATGTCGTTGGGATAGCACTGCCCCTATCCCGCAATCTGAGGCGTTGACCTCCACAATAAACGGTAGGCTATGATCTGGATGCTTCAGGATTGGGGCCGATGTGAATCTCTCCTTTAGGGTGATAAATGCATGGTTAGCCTCCCTACTCCAAGGGAGTTTCATGGGTTTACCTTTGAGTGGTGAAGTCAGGGGTGCAGCTACAGAGCTGTAGATCCAATTTGGTGTAAATTGTAGCCTCCCGAAGTTGCTCCAATGCAGAAGGTACCAGAGGAAGTGGATGGCAAAATTTGACCGTGATATTATTTAATCCTCTGAAATCAATACATGGGCAGAGACCTCCATCTTTTTTACACAGCTCGGTTTGCAACTCCATTGTGAGGCTGTTACGAAACATGGCTTTGAGGGATACATTGGTCCATCCGCTGCTAATGTTCTGAACTCGAAGCTGTGCGTTTTCCTTGAGTCAACTGAATCAACTACATCGAAACATCCTTGCCTCCTTGGCGTTACAATTACTTTCCTTTTTATTTTACAAAATGTAATATAAGTCTCTGGCATCCCCAGCATGTGTTCATGTAATTTCAGCCCAAAATACCTTATCGATCACCTCGATGAGCTTTTCCTTCCTGCCCCTCTTTCCAGAACAGACCTGCATCTGTTTTGCTTGATTATCATACTTATTGCATAGATACAGTGCATTTCAAATGACATTCGTTGAAACTTCTGATTCATCGTTTTTCAAGTGGACACATCCAAAGAACACGGATAGAAACAAAGAACCGGTAACCGTTGTCACTTGAGAAATTAAACTGATGGTGCAGCAGACATAATCTACAGGTGGTGGTGGTATTATTACTGTCTTATCTGCTGCTTTTGGGGGGCTTCCTCACGATTTGGCTGCTGTCCCGAAAGTATTGTGCCTTTTTGGGGGGTTCTCGTGAATCGGACCGAATGCTGAGCTCTGACCGCTCCTCACGGACAAGAAGAGATAAAATCCCTAGGGCTCAGGAGTCCTCCGAGCTCCGAGCCCTCTCCCCGGACATCACGCCAAACACTCTTAATTTATATCTATTACAAGTACAAACTCAGGAAAAAATGTCATAGTTTTGATTACAGATGCGTATATTTCACTTCCAAAAGTAGCAGTCTTGTTTAGTCTTGAACCTAATGGTTCAAGTAAACAACAGTGGTTTCTGTTTTCCTTAATCTTAGGTTTTGAAAGGATTTTCTCTTATTTGTTGCTCAGCTCAAAGGACTCTGGCAGTAAGTTTCCAGGATGTGATTCTAGAAGAACATCAGAGCTGCTGGCATCTGATCATCTCTTTCCATGAGTGTTTTTCAGACCAATCAATGCTGATGAAAGTGACCCGTCCACAGCATTAAAGCTTGGAAATACATCAGCTCTGAAGCTCAGATGGGACGTAATTCACTTAAGACATGTAGAGAATGTTTTTGTTTGCTATGCAGGATATGAAATGTTAACACTGAGAGCCTTTGCCCTGCTGCACACTATATTGAAATCTAATTTCTGCCGTTTTTCATAGTTCTTCCTGGGTAAGTGATGAAATGTGTTCTGCAGTGTTAGGTGCTGGATTAGATAGGATCATTACTGAGCTTAATATCATCACCGTACCAGCAGTTCATGTTACTGTCTCGAAGGGATATATGTTAGAAATGATCCATTTATTGAAATTATTGATTTTATTAGCATCTTCAAACAAAGAGCAATGACAGGTTCTACTTAATCCCCCTATAATTTGTCACAATAAATGCATGACATGACTTCTTAACTTCATATTAGTGGCTTTAAAATTAAACCACGATTAATCACATCGAAAATAAAAGTTTTGTTTGAGTGTGTATAAATATATATGTGTGTGTATATTGTACAGTACATAGATAGATAGTTATGTACATGTATGTATGTATAAACAAATGCATGTACGTAATTAAGAAAAAACATGCTGTTTATAAATTTACATATATGAAATATAAAAAAGTTACATAACTGTCAATACTTTCGAAATATATACAGTGTGTTTATATGTTAACTAAAAGGTGTATTTTGTATGCGGTGACAGCACTGCTCGATACCTTACAAGTGGGTTATATAAAGAATATTCAAAGTTAAACACAAATGAAGGAGTAAATGTCAAAAATGCATCACATATGATTAGAAAATATTCATAAAAAACTGAAAGATAATAAAAAGTCAGTGAATTTCTGTATGTGCTTCATGGAGATCAAAGCGTATACTTCTGTTCAGAAGTGCTTGACCTTTTTAATATTCAGCTATTTGTTCTCTATTTCTGATCAGATACATGCAGTCTCTGTGAGCAGAAGAAACTTCATTCAGAAACATTCAGCAGTTCTGCTGACCATAGACTTTCCTGAAAACATGATAGCGAAAGTTATTAATTTAATAATGAAATAAAAATAATCATGTTGAATCCAGTTATGATATCCCCAGTCCTTCACTGTTAGTGCGTTATTCTCTGGGTGATTATTGCAGTATTTGTGAATGAATGTACTCTCACTGTTTGTTTCTGATTCTCATGACTTTTCTTCATGAATTTTCACCATTAATATCACTGAGAATATATTAAATGCATTCACTATATTTTATCTTGAGCAGAAGGTGGAGTTTTGTAGCTCACACACGCTGTGGGTCTGATTGGTGTTCAGAGGGTTTGTTTTATGCCGTTTCAGTAACTGGTGACCTTCTCCTCAGGATTTGATGTGCTTTGGGTCACTGCATCATAATGCTGCTACACCTGTGTAGTGTAAAGGTCAGTGCTCTTCGTCATTCGCTCAGCATGTGGTCCTCCATCATCATCACCGCCATCCTCACCTCACCAGAGATCAAAAACACATGGGTTTAGTTTAGTACTTAGTTTTGAACTACTGACCAATACCTCATAGATCTAAAAGTATACTTCTAAAAATCTAAAAGTTGGGAAATTCTTAGAAATGCATATATATATATATAGAGAGAGAGAGAGAGAGAGAGAGAGAGAGACAATTAATCACAATTATTTTTTACATTCAAAGAAAAAGTTTTTAACATATTATATGGAGGTTTTCTGTATATATTTATTATGTATATATAAAAGCACACACGTACAGATTATATTTTGAACATATTTACATGTATATGTCATGAGTGTGGTGCAGGAATGAACGAACAGACATCAGAGTTCACAAAATAAGTCTTTAATCATCCACAGAGAGGCAAGCAGACAGGCAGGGCACACACTCAAAGCAACCTTAAGAACGGACAAACAATATATGTTTTTTAAATTCATTCAAGTGTTTGTATTTACATATACATTATAAATATACACCGTAAACCCACACAGCTGAACAAAAACCTTTTAATGTTGATTGCGATACATTATTTGACAGCACTAATATATATATATATATATATATATATATATACAGCAACAATATTCAGTCCCAGATGTTTGTGAAATATGATAAAAAGTATAATTTAGGAAAATAATAATTTAGGAAAGTTTTCACACTAATATAGTTTCACAAATAATTTTGCTAAAAATACACCATACACACCAAAAAAATATATATATATAACTTTTTTAATGGTCTGTAAAAAGTTAATAATATTTAATAATAATAATACAAATTCAGAATTTGAGTGTCTGTTTTGTTTATTTTATTTGTAATTTTTGAGATCCAGTAAGTGTTGTGAGTTTAGCGTGTGAGAGCTCCTGGCAGGCGTTCAGAGATCCGTCCACTGTTTTGTTGTATTTCATCACACCAGCTGATAACGGTGAATATGAGCTGATCCGAGGCTGATCAGAGCCACAGGCCTCGTGTGTGCAGAGGAGGATGGCACACAGAGCCACAAATTATGACCTTAGAAAGTCTCATTCATAAAACCCTAGCATTAATTGTTGCACGCGCTGAAATGAATCTCTTCCTCGGTTATTTTGTGTAGTTTTCCAGTGCAAATATCTAAACATCCATACACCAAGATACATTTACTTCCTTACAATGCAAGCTGAGTATGTGAAGACTGGTTTTCTAAGAAATTGAACACAAGTGAGTTTATGCTCGTATATAATGAAGAATGAAAATTTGTTTTCCATTTAAATTAAGTTGATATTTGGGCCCATTGACAGATATCTGTTCTTGTTTTCTCACTCAGAAAACACTTCTTTTTTATGAAAACGTAGATCTGTTGGACACTGGATTTTAAAACAAGACATTTACATTTAGAGACCACACTGATATATTGTTTCATTTATTCCTTAATTGTTCTTAAACTCAAGTTAAAGATGTCTTACTTCATAAAAGTAATTATGTGAATATGTCATTATTGAGCATAAAAACTGATGTTAAAGCTTTTCAGGATATTTATTTACCCTGAGTGTATAATAAATCATTCATGTCACAACAGTGCCATATTCCATCTATTTCCATATCTTCACTTCCATCTTCTGCAGAGTGCCATGTTTTCCTGCTAATACTCACAGATTTTGCTTTGATTGTGAAAGACTGTCTCATGCAAATCTAACCAAATTTTGTTGATTTCGTGATTACACCTTTAAACTTTGGAGTAATTTTAGCAAAATCACATTGATTTGCAGATATTGATTGCATTTCAGAATGACTTTAGGCCTTAAAAAAAATAAAAAATAAAATATATATATATATATATATATATATACATACACACACACACATATGCGTGTGTGTGTGTGTGTGTATTGTTTTACTATAGAATTGAAGCTATACAAATTTGTGATAGTTATTACACACTGTTTTTACATTTTCAATAAGTTTTTTTTTTAAGTCATATGAAATTAAACTTTTTTACTCTGTAATTTAATTTGAAACGAGTTTTACTATGGAAGCCTGTTTCCGCCACTGAATAAAATACAAAAAAAAGGTTATTGCGACCTTTTTTTATCTCACAATTCTGACTTATTTTCTCAGAATTTGAGAACAGTCTTTTTTCCACTCAAAATTGGACTCGTAGTTACAAGTTTATATCTCTTTTTTCTCAGAATTGTGAGATATAAACTTGCAACTACGAGTTATAAAGTCCAAAAACTTAAAAAGTTGCAATAACCTTTTTTATTTTTTATTCCATATTTTAGATATAGAGATATGAAGTGGTCTAAAAAAGACAACCCTTCTTTGGTCAGTTTTTCTGCAATAATGAATGCATTGTAACGTCACTTTAACATGACCAGTTCAGCTGTTCCCATGAAGCCTTCATTCATGTGAAGTGTGTTGTTGTTGTTCTCTGCAGAACCTGTACCAGAGCAGGTTTCTGGGTCTGGCGGCGATGGCCTCTCCATCTCGACGGCGCTGTAAGCCTCGCTTCAGCCCGGCTCTGCCCCGATCCACCAGCGACACGGACCTGGTGTCCTTACAGAGCCGCTCCACGCTGACCGCCAGCTCCTCGCTCTACTGCATCGGACAATCAGAAGAGCTGGTCATCTGCTGGGACATCAGAGAGGAGGTGGACGCTGGAGACTGGATCGGCATGTACCTCATCGGTCAGAACATATATATATATATACTCTCTACCTGACAAAAGACTGAATTCCCTTGTAACTCATCAAGGCTGCAATTATTTAATCTAGTACAATAGTACAATAAAAAACATTGAAATATTATTACAGTTTAAACTATTTGGAGTTTTTTTCTGTTTTCTACATGAATAAGTGTTTCTGTGATGTTCAGCATCATTCCTCCAGTCTTCAGAGTCACATGATCTTCAGAAATCATAATAATATACTGATTTACTGCTCAACACACACTTCTGGTTATCATCAGTGCTGAAAACAGCTGTGCTGCTCAATATTTTGGCCCAAAAAACATAAATTGCAAAAGATTAAGGTTATTTTTAAACGGTAGTAACATTTCACATAATTAGTGTGTGTGTGTCATTTTATTAAGAAGAACATTAGTTTTAATATTATTACACTTATTTTAAATACATGTTTCTCCAAGAAGACATTCATATGCAAATTAATTTGAATGTGATTGAATGTTAATATTCCTTTATGTTTACACACACATTGTATAACATATTATATCAAATCATTCTGTGATATCTTTCATACCATAACTTGGAGTGTCTTTATACAAAGTTTTGTTCAAACAAAGTCTGGAACCTTTTCATTTCCTTATAAATGAGTCCTGATGCCGTCTACAGAGGTCGTTTAATATCTTATTAAAATAAATCCCATTTGATTCTCATGTCCAATGTTTAATGGAATGACAGAAAATAGTTTATAGTAACAGTATTTGAAATGGAGACAGAACAAGAGAAAGCAACTGCCTCTGTCTCTTTCTTTCACAGATGAGGTTCTTTCAGAGAACTTTCTGGACTATAAGAGTCGAGGCGTGAGCGGCTCACACCGAGGCCAGATTGTGTGGACGATCGAAGCCAGCTTGTACTTCATGGAGGGTCAGTATTCCTTCTCTTTTTCATCCATTAATGGCCTCAGTGTTTGTTCTGCTCATTTCTCTGCATTTCGCTGGTGTGGCCGAAGAGACAGTCCACTGTCTGATGCACTTCATCATCTTCAGGACTGAAATGGTTTGAGATGGCGCTGTATTTCTGTAGTCAGCTCGTTCTCTGTTTCCTGTGAAGCTGTTGAGTGAGGATATTTCTCAGCGTCTGCATATCTTTGAGACTGTCTTCGTGTTTGATCGGGGAATCTTCCACCTCGACTGCTTCACGCTGGTTGGCTGTCAAAGCGAACAGCGTGATTATATAAATCTGTTTCCTCAGTCCATGCATCTCTTTCCATATCTCAGAGCAAGCAGGTTCAGATTCTCAGCTTTTGAAGCTGCTCGCCATCTGCTTTTATTTCATAGCCGTGACCAGCTCCTCCGTCTCAGAACGTGTTTCTCCTGCTGTGGCATAAACCAAGATGAGCTATAGACTTAGTGTTCATATAAAACTACAACTGAATTCCCAAACCTAAAAGAGGGACCAGTCTACTGTTTACCTAAAGTCTGAATCAGGTGAAAGACACACTTCAAATATACATAAAATATAAGGCTCTGAGGAGATTTAATCAAAGCTGAATTAGCTCTGTGGAATGAAGTATATTGATTTTAACTAGTTATACTTAGTATTTATGTATAACTAATTTTGTTTCAGTTGTTTCATGAATAAAGCATCAAAAAAGTGAAATATTTGTTTGTAGCTTCTGTACGATGGAGCTATAAAAACAAATGAGACATCGATAAATGTGGTCTCTTCCTCCTTAATAAATGCTAAAATGGTTTTATGGTATATATTAAATAGCTCTAATCACTACTGAGAAGAATTTTAATTATTATAGGTATCAGTGATACTAGCCTTGGTAGTATTTAAAAAAAAATGCATTAAACATTATTTAACATACTCTATACTTTGTGTTGATTACATTCATTTGGGAATTCAATACATATTATTACACATTTTAATATCAGGTGCTATTTATTGAACCCAACATGACTATGCATGATTAGAAAGAATGTCTTGTTTACATATGAAGGTGGGAACGGAGACGTTACGCCATTGACTGACGTCATGGGATCCCGCCTGGAACCAATCAACTCTGATCTTTAGAGAAAACGTCAATGAGAATTAGCCTGTGGTTTTTGCATGCCAAGCCACTCCCCCGTACATACAGGTATAATGGACTCCCCAGCTCAGTCTGCCCTTGTGGCTGGAGGGACGTTCCCTTTCAGTCAGTCACTATGACGTTACGTCATTGACTGCCGTCATGGGGTCCCTATGGAAAATGCCACAACCTGGACTGCGTTACATTGGAGGCCAAATGCTGACAGGCTGCAGGTACAGTTTGTCAGACAAAGTGGAGATCCTATGCAACCTTCCCAACACCATGAGGGCCTAATAAGGGGGACTCCAGGGATGCGAAAAGCAGAGGCTGGGGGGCAGAGCACACTTAAATTCTAGGCCTGTGCTTAGCTCGAAATTGTGGGGCAGCGGAGGAGCCAGATGTAACTTGTTGGAAACGCTGGAATTATGCGCTCAGATCTCAAAGGAATGGCGCTGAAAGCTGACACCCGCACCGGCCTCCCGGAATTACCTGATGTTACCCAAAACACGGGAGGCCAAAGGATCCACGCAAAGATTATAAAATCTGGCAAAGTTGTTGGGAGTCGCCCAAGCTGCAGCTCGGCAGATGTCTGCCCAGGAGGAGGCCACACTCTGAGTGGAATGGGCTCTCACCTCCAGGGGACTCGGTTCACCATAGCCTTGGTTTGCCAGGGTGATGGCATCCACCACCCAATGAGCCCATTCCCCTTCTGCTGACCTCCAAAGCAGACAAAGAGCTGCTCGGAGTTCCTAAAACTCCGGGTGCGTTCCACATAGAGGTGCAGGGCGCGTACGGGACACAGCAACACAAGAGTTGGGAGGCAGCACTTGCAAGTTCACCACCTGATCCCGAAAAGGTCATGGTGAGAACGTAGGCACCTAACCAGGTCTGGGTCTCAGTAAAACGAAAAAGTAAAAGAGTCTGATTTGGCTGTGCTGATTGTCATTCGACTGGATTTGTAGTACATTATGTACAATTAATACAATTTGTGAAATCCTGGATAGAACACTGCTCCTCTCTCCAGCGCCTCCTGCACTCCTTCACATTGTCATATATGGGAGCCACGCCCGGAGCCCAGAAACCAATCGTCCAGCCTCGAGTGCTTGGGGGTCGGTGAGCAAGTCATCTCCATCTCCAAGTCATCCCCGGAAGAGCATGGCCGCCAACTCCGCCTCAGACTCCCCTCCTCTGATGCAGGGAGAGACATCTCATCCTCTTCCAGAGCACCAAAGGGGACACTGGGTTCGCTGTGGGATGAAAAAGCACCAACATTCGGAAATTCTGTAGGGCCTCAGGTCGGGTTGTCAGGAGCCCATGGGGACTTGCCCGGCGGGTAATTCCTGATGGTCACACTGAGGTTTGCCAAGCCACTAGCCGATGCAGCCGAGGAACCTTTAAGGCCCGCCGAACTGGAGGTAGCGGACGAGGCCAGCCTTCTAACAAAAGAAAGCTGTGACCTGAGCGAAGCCATGGACATGCGCTCTCAATGAGGGCATGAACCATCCGCGAAAGCTGTCTCCCAATGACTGAGGCCCAGACAAGTGAGACAGTGATCGTGGCTGTTGTCAGAGGTGAGGAAACTCCCACACCCAGAAGCACACGGTCGAAAAGACAGCCTGGAGGACATGTTTCATTGACCATGCAGATGTTTTGGAAAATTGGGAGGATCGGCAACCAAATTCGCCCAGTGCAATCTCTCCGCTGGATCACAGGACGCTCTGACCAAGGATCTCCACACAGCAGGCAGATTTTTCTTCTTTCTTCTCCAGCTTCAAAGGGCAGGTCGGCCCCCGAAGCAGAAAGCTTATGGTGGTTGGCACGCCGCCTTCTTATATACCCGTATGTACACTAAATATACAAAATAATGTTCTATTTATGCAGTATCATACGAACATTTCAGGAATGAGGCTTAAGTGTCAAAAACACTCTTTAAGGCCGTATGTGAGTACAAAAGTGAGCAGTTAGGAAAGAAAATGTTCTGCATTATTCAGGTGAAATGAAGTCAGGTGTGGGCAGCCACAGGGAAGTAGGCCAGTCTTGATAACTCCATTTTTAGAAGGTGTAGTAACTAAATAAGGAGACACATTTAGCTCAGCAGATCACCTGGAGGAGCATGGTCCATCAGCACACACACACATAATTATTTGTGTTTCATGGGTTTTTTTATAGGCGTAATGTTTTTTTGACTGTATTTTCTATCTCTCACTCAAAACTAAAGGCATTTTTACATAATCAAAAAACTTGATTTTTCCTCATGGGAAACAAAAACAATGTCCTCACAAGGTCAACATTTACTGGTATAACTATACTTGTGGTTCTCCAGTGTGTACCGTTGTTTTGAGCAGTGAAGGGTAGTGCTTGTTGTTTCTCCAATCACGAATGCAGACATGGTGTTATGTTTACGAGGGGTGTACACAAGTACGCACACACACATCTGAAAGCCTCACTCTGTCTTCAAACTGTACATGACAGTAGCAGATGTAACATATCTAATGTTTTTGCTAGCGTATGCCACACGTACAAGCAGGGTGCCTTGAGAAATGAAATTGAAATATGAAACGCACCCTGTGAAAAGATTCATGCAGTTCTGTTCAGTTTCACGTTCACTTTAGCAGGCTGTCAGCTTTCATTCCACCGATCTGAGTGTGATGTTCATCCAAACTTTTCCATAGTTGTTTGGAGGGTGATTGATTTTACCATGACTTGGACATGTACCATGTTCTTTATAGTATTTTGGAGTAACATTACAATATATTATAATGGTACAGCTCTTTTACTCACCAAAGTTTAATTTATTTCATCCAAAATACAGTAAAAACAGTGAAATGTGATTATAATAAAAAATAAAAAAAACAGTTTTCTATGTGAATATGTTGAAGTGTAATTTATGATGCGCTGCTGAATTATTACTCTAGTCTTCAGTGTCAGTGTTTTGACCTTCACATCGTTCGGTTCTTCTGTTTCCCTCTCGTACAGCTGAGACGAAGGTTTGCTTCAAATATTATCATGGTTTGAATGGAGCGCTCAGAGCCACGACGCCCAGCGTGACGGTGCGAAACCCCTCTGCCAGTGTGAGTAAACACACACACACACACACACAACAGTTTCAGTGTTTGTGGTCAAATCAGTTGTGACACACGAGGTCAGCAGGGGTCAGGAAGAAGCTCACCTCATGACAGCTGGCAGGACGCTCATGTAAACTTAGCACTAAACACACCCCTACAGCACGTTTATCGAGGTTATGATCAAGGTCTGGACAATAGTTCTAACTACAACCTGAGCAACTTTACACTTCCTCATCTCATCTCCTCTAGAAGTCATGCTGTTGTAATCGCTGCAGTATGTGGTTCAGTATTGTCCTGCTGAAAAACACAAGACCTTCCCTGAAAGAGAGGTCCTCTGGAGGGGAGCATATGTTGCTCTAAAACCTTTATATACCTTTCAGCATTCATAGTGCACTCTTGGTTTCTAGAAGTATTCCTGAGCCCGTTAACGTCAATGACAGAATCATGTGATGAGCGATGAGTGTCTTCAGAGGACCTGAAGAAGCTTCAGCCTTGTCCCTTAAACACAGAGATTTCTCCAGTCTCTTTGAATCTGAATGATGTTATGCTGTAGATGAAGAGATTTGCAAAGCCTATGCAATTTGGCGTTGAGAAGTATTCCACAATCGTTTTACACACTCTTTGACCGATTGGAGAGCCTCTGTCCATCTTAACTTCTGAGAGACTCTAAACAGGATTTCAATTAACTTCATGAGTTGCTAGGTGTTCTCCCAGCTGAATCTTTTCAACATGTCTTGCTTTTTCAGCCCTTTGTTGCTCTCGTGTCAAATAGACCTGTAGCAGGCATTGAATTTGAAGTGAGTTCATTTACTGGATGTAATTAGTACAATTTCTCTATTTAAAGATTTGTTATATGGCTTTCATTTTATATATTTCTTTGTTTTTTTTAATCCCAACATTTCCGGTTTGGGTTGTATATAACTGTTTGCCTGCCTCTGTCTATGTATTCTACGTCACTGCTTGTTAGCCCCGCCCACCAATACTACATCACTGCTTGTTTAGCCCCGCCCACCAATACTACATCACTTTTTTCAGGTTGTTTGTTTCCTCTTTTTTTGCAGAATAATTAGTCACATGGCACGTCATCTGAGAAATAGTGCAGGTTTGTGTTTTAAAGTGCATGGAAGAAAAAGAAAGGTTTTCTCTGCGGCTGGAATTATTGCATGATAATAAGTGCATTAGTTGCTCGTACCGTTCCATTCATAGCCAAGTAAAATGGTTCGCCCTTCTCTCGGCATTCGTAAATTAGATGAATATGCTGAATGGATTAAAGGTCATTCCTCCTAAGTACAAAAGACAATCATTAGGCAATAAGCTCTTTGTATTTGATCAGATACCTCTGTGACCTTACACCTGGAGAACGGATCGATGAAACAGAACACAGATGTGATCCGACTGAAGATCAGCTGCTAATAATCTCCACTTTCAGCACAAGCACCCCTAAATAACCCTTTGTTAGCACTGAGCCCGAGCCAGAGATTGTGTTTCCGCAGCCCGCTGCCTTTGTGCTGGCGTGGTCCACAGAACTGCTGAGAGCCAGAAAACTTGATCTCAGCACCAGTGCCCTTTCTCGGGCGAGCTGTTTAAAAATAACCTCGGCGGAAGCAGAGGCGGAAAGCCTGAGATCAGGTACGCCGGATGAGGATAGAAGAAGAGCTGCGGACACGCTGATGGACGGCAGAGCCAGGCTGACCGCTCTGTATGGACGTGCTCCTTTAGCCAGGGCTCTGATTGTGAACTATCGCCCGGGGCCGATGTCTCCCGGCCGGATCACGAGGAGGAAGAGGGAGGACGCTCTCACCTGGATACCTGGCTGGGTGAAGGTAGCTGTTTTGAGCTCTTAAGACACTTCTCTTGCTGCATACAGGGCCAGACACCGGGAGTTATTGTGCTGCTATTTTGCTAGAAACACTTGAGACGATTACGAGTGATGTTTCTGGCTGCTGCGGTCTGCGTGTCTACTTGCCTTGTTTCTGCATTTATTCAGCGCTTTTATCCATGAATGCTTTTAATTGGTCAGCACTCATATTTAGACCTCTTAACACCTGCAGCCGTTTGCAGCAGACTCTATGGAAAATACAAAAGTAAGGCTTTCTGTGACTTTCTGTGGGTTTGTTGTACACTGTAAAAAAGATTATTGTAATATGTCGTACGTTTAGGCTTTAATATGTCACTTTAAATTCAATGTGTTACTTGTCTTTGGAAATAAGTGTCAAATTGACAAATTTCGGAGTGAAAATTGCTGTACAGCATTTTATTATTATTATTATTAATGTTATTATTAGTAGCATATCTGTACCCTATAAAAAAAAATCACTTTTGATATTCAATATTTAAAATTTAAAGGAACATGTACAATATATCAGCAAAAGTTATAAATTAATAACTTATTAATATAAGTTAATAACAAAAAGTTAATAATTTATAAACTGAAGTTATTTAGCTATTAAGCATAATAATGGCAAGAATACATGAGGTCCGGATGAAGCTGAATACAGTAACAGAGCATGACCAGTGACGTCTGATTCACAAACAAATGCTCCTTTGTTTTAAAAAGTTTGTGTTTGAATCAGTCAGATGAATCTGGCCATAAAAAAGAACTGAAGTAGACACATGACATTTTGAGCGTTTTTGCTCAGGGACGTGATGTTTTATGGTTCAGACAGTCTTTCTGCTGGGATGTTGCTCAGTCTGGGAGCGATGCAGATGTGGTGTTGCATGACTCTGAAGGTTATCGGCTCCCTGGCCTTCAGTCTCTGTGTCTGCTCTCCCATCTCTGCGCTATTGTTCACTTCGTCCTTTCGTATCAAGTGACCGTGTTGATGTCGTCAGCAGAAAGAGGCTATCCCTTCAAGCTCTGAGTTTGTGTTTGGATGTAAGAGAGAGCAGCGTGCTTCAGTGAGACGTGATGGATGCTCCAGAGCTTACTGAATAGTTTGTTTTGTGCACACGCTGTCATTTCAGAGTAACGCAATATAAGAGAGCTGAGTGGAAAGAACTCATTCGGGAGTCGGAATGAAAATAGCGTTCGTGGGCATGTTTTTTGGATTCGGTGAACTATTTTGCCTTTGTTTTCTAAGAGCGGTTGTGTAAGAGAATGTGTGTGTAGATGTAGGTGTAGTAGATGATGTCATTTTATTACCTAAGACTTATTCTGCTTTATATTAATATGTCATGCAAAATGTAAATCATAGGTCTGAATGCTGTGACAAATCATTTACATGCACCAATATTTTCACTATACATATTACACATATACATGTTTATCTACAAATATTTTTTGTAACCCGTCCACTCTCTCTCTCACACACACACACACACACACACACACACACTCCTGTAGTGTGTCCATGTGTTCTGGGGTCTCTTCATAGGTGTAATGGT
>JAUMHP010000082.1:708442-720581 GCA_032361065.1 Enteromius trimaculatus
GAATGGGTGCCGTCAGAATGAGAGTCTGATAAAAACATCACAGCACTCCAGTCCATCAGTGAACATCTGGAGAAGACTGAAGATCAAACTAATCCAGCGTTGAGATGATTTTAATTAAAACAGGAGTCCATAATGACTCCATAGCTTTTGTAAACACTGCTTGATCTGTACAGACTTCTCTCCTGATTCAGACAGAACACTTTCACTGGAGGAAGAGTTATTATGGACTCACATTTCTTGCTCGATTAGTTTGATCTTCTGTTTTCTCTGGATGTTAACTGATGGACTGGAGTGCTGATTCTGACGGCACCCATTCACTGCAGAGCATCCATTACGGAGACTTTCTCCAGATCTGATGAAGAAACAAACTGATCTTGTGTAACCTGAGGGTGAAAGCTAATTTTCATTGTTGGTTGAACTGCTTTAAAGCACAGAATGAGATGATGTGTGAGAATGAGTCAGGATCTTCTGATAGTGCTATAGTATTGTGTTCACGGCACAGGTGTTGTTCTGCAGTAATGCTTGTCAGAGAGGGTGTTTTCCTGAGGAGCTCTGATCTTGCCGAGGCTTGTCCTTGTCTTCTGAGGAGATTCCAGAAGAACTGAGTTGAGATGACCTGCCTGATCTCTACACACTCATGTGTCTCTTTATTAGCGCTGCTGGCTCTGACAGGCATTGCTGTTATTGTTGCTCATACTTATCTTTCTCGTGCTCTTAAAGCTTTTGTGTTGCAGACATGAATCATACCTAGTGATCAGGCTGAGAATGTCCTGCAGAACCTGTATTTACAGGCTGTTAAATTGGTACGCTGTACATTATATATATTAATGGTCAATTATAAAATAGGATAAAAAGGAAATTCTATTTTATTTAAATAAGTGACTAGTATTGGTGTCATGTTTGGTGTTATTACCACTGAGATAGTATCATCATTTTATTAATACTTTGAATTTGTTTTTATTTTTTGCGCTTTTAGTTATTTCCGTTTGTTGTTGTTGTTGTTGTTTTTTCCCATTTACAGTTTCTAACAATTTGTGTATTATTATAATTATTTAATATTAGTATTATTATTTAATATTTTGACTCAGTTTTGTTCTAGTACATAAAATTAACCTTAATTAATTAATTTTAATGTTTTTAGTTTTCAATTATTGCACGCTGATTCTCACAACTAATAATGAAAATTGGAATTGTATTTATTATTATTATTTATTTTATTTAATTATGTTTATTTATTTATTGATATTTTAACTATCACATGTCCCCTTCAGTATATTACAAATAAATCCTAATCTAATTATGACAAACTATATATTGTTGGTAAATACTGTACTGTACTGATGTGTGCACCTCAAAAAAAATAACATCAGTTAAATATCAATTCAGAACTTCAAAATTCATCCTGTGAAAACCATTTTAAAATTAGACACTGCATTACCATGGAAATGGTACATAAAAATCATATTAAAAAATGTTTTTATTCATGAATCATAAGAATATAAGTTTGGATAATGCACTTTTACATCTATGTTAAAAATGAGCGTGAGAGTTAAAGGGTTAACCGCTATCTTCAACAAATAATGAGAGCTCCAGGCTGTTACAGAAATTGTTGTGTGTGTGTGTGTGTGTGAGATCATGTATTGTGTTTAAAGTGTCAGTAAATTTGGCCATGCAGACTTGTACTTCTGAAAGTCTCCTGAAAGACTATGAGCCCTTGCTAGTGCACACATGGAGCTGGTTTAAGGACAGCTGTGGAGCAACGGCTAAGGGTCACGGGGTCAGACGCCCAGGGCAGGACAGATGAAGACGTTTCCTGTCTGTTTCACCCCACTTCACACTTCCGGTGTCGTGACGGTATTCTCTGTCTACAGCCCATCATATAATAGAGACTATCATAAAGCACTATATAGCTTTCAATGGGCAGCTTTAAAAGATTGGCGTGTGAGAAACACAAATACAGCAGCACATGAGAGCACCACATTATATAATTACATTGTATTATAGATTTGTTTGTGTGTGTATGTTTAAAACACCAAGGCTGCATTTATTTGATTAGAAATACAGTAAAAAGAGCTACATTTGTGAAATATTATTATAATGTAATAATGTAATAATTCTGAGGGGGAAAACGATGATGATTATGATAATAAAAATAACAATAATAATAGCAATAATGATAATAATTACACATTTAAAAACTAATGCACAGGACTGTGAGATGGAAACTCAAAATTGTGAGGAAAAAGTGTTTATATGTTTAGCTCACATCCAGTGTTTTTCATGTGTTTGTTTGTCTGCTTTCATCATGGAATAATACAACTGTTGAATATTGGAAGATAAATACTTTTCTCTCTTTTTTTGGTTTTGTTTTAATCTCATGGTGTAAACACGCTTCCAGAGAAACCTGAGCTTATAGCAAGTGATGAAAGAAAGTGTTTGCCATGAGGGCCAAGTTTTTGTTGAAGTAATGAGAACACTGAGCGCTCATTGATCCCAGGAGAAATATAAGAGCAGGACACAGAGACCATGTGTCTCGAGACAAGACGGTTTCCTGAGGAAACAGAGCTCAATGGAGAGCCTCACCTCACTTCCTCAGGAAGCAGATGATTCACAGCCAGGCGTCTTCATTTATTCTCTTATTTATTCATTTATTTATTTTTGGAACGCAGTCAATACTGAGGAAATCACACTGTTGGAAATAGTTTATCAGCTTTAATCTACTTGATCAATTTGACCTGCTGTAGTTCATGTGATTGTTAATGTTTCTTCTGCTCAACACTGCTTTTACTTGATCAAAAAAAAATTGAGTCACTTTCTGTGTGAATGTGTGTTAAAGAGTATTTCTGTGATGTTCAGCATCATTCCTCCAGTCTTCAGAGTCACATGATCTTCAGAAGTCATCATAATACACTGATTTACTGCTCAACACACACTTCTGATTATCATCGTGCTGATCAATATTCTTGAGGAAATATGATACATTTGATTTTTTAGAATTTACAGATTAAAAGAAAGTTCAAAAGAAAAGCATTTGGAAAACGGAAGCTTAATAATGTGAAGTATCCACCAAATCTCTATTCTCAGGAGTTTTAAAGCGATACTTCACCTTAGAAATACAAATTCTGTCTTAATTTAATCATATTCATAAAGCTTTCAAAACTCTGTCACGCACAAATGACACTTTAGATCTCGTATTCAATAAATGATGCCTTAGATTTCAGTCTGTTTGTCATATAAAGCTACTGTTGTGATTTCATATATTGTTTAAGCAAATGGCACTGTTATGGATCTAGACAGCCCCTGCTCATTATAAGGCATCGCTGCATGGAAGAGAGCAGCGTCAACGTTCTTCAAAATGTCTCCTTTTGTGTTGGTTATCCAGGGTTTTTTTACTCTGTAAACAGTATCACTTACCGAGATCTCCTAAACTGTAGATCCGAAGTCAAAAAAGTTAGAGTTAAGTTAAAAAACTAGTGAAAGCATCTGAATACAGATCACTGTAAGGTAACGGCTGCTTTAGATGTATTGTGGGTAATATATCTGGACTGGACTGAGTATATACCTGCTGTCCAGTGCATCTCTGCTGTGTTTTCATGTTAGTGCCATATTTCTGCAAACGTTCTGCCTGAGGCCAAAGCGTAAGATATTACATTGTTGTAAAACTGAGTCTGATAAGTTCGTGGCACCGGAGCGGAGTATAAATACCCATAAAGCTCTGACACTGCAGTATATCCCGTAGGTTTAAAGAAGGAAGTGTTGGTGAATTGCACACACACTCGCACAGCTTCATTTGCATGCTTTTCCCCTTTCTTTTTAATAATGTTCTTTTTGTAAATGCATAGAAGTCATTTATATAACAGCGTTCTGATCTAATATGGCCGTGTAAGTCTGAGCCAGCAAGAAAAGGTCAGACGAGACGTTTCCTGCGCTGCAGGGATTTGCTGGGATTTTTACAAATGAATCAGAGCTCGTGATGATTCACTTTCTTGACACATAAACTCAGAAACCAGATGCCGAGCAAAATACTGACCAAAGAATCTGGGAACAATAAACAACTATTGAAGCATTTCGGTTTTAAAAGTTTGTAGGTTAGAATAAAGCATCGTGTTTTAATAAAGCAGAACAAAACGCTGAGATTAGAGTGAGTCTGGGTTCATCTCTTCAGAATTCAGAGTCAGAATCACCTGTTTCATAATTACAATCTGAATAATCGTATCATCTGTCCCATCTTAAACTTAATTAGATTATTTATCCTATATTTAAATAAATGTTAAAGAAAATAAATAATATTGTCATCTCTGCTACTGACATGAATGATTTTAGTTATTTTTCTTTTCTTTTACTTTTTATTATTTTTATTAGGGCTTACAAATGATTGTTATTAATCACATCCAAAATAAAGGTTTTTGTTTACATAATGTCTGTGTGTATTTATTACGTATATAAATACACATTTATATGTTGTATATTTTGAAACAAACATGTGTTTACATATTTATTTTTTTTCTTAAATGTACACATGCATGTGTGTGCATATATATATATATATATATATATATATATACAAGGTACACACAAGGTATATATTATGTGCATTATGTATTTTCATTATACTATTGTTTATATAATATGTACACTACTGTTCAAAAGTTAGCAGTCAATGTTTTCTTTCTTTTTTTAAAGGAAATGTATATTTTTATTCACCATGGACACTTTTAATAAAAAAAAAAAAAAATAGTAAAGGCGTTTATAATGCTATACGATTTCTATTTGTAGTAAATGCTGCTCTTTTGAACTCTCTGTTCTATATGAAAAAATATGTCTCATGGTTTCCACAAAAATATTGCGCAGCACGACTGTGTCCAGCACTGATAATAATAATCAGAAGTGTGTGTTGAGCAGTAAATCAGTGTATTATGATGATTTCTGAAGATCATGTGACTCTGAAGACTGGAGGAATGATGCTGAACATCACAGAAACACACTTTAACACACATTCACACAGCTAGCTGAATATATAATATTTCACATTTTTACAGTATTTTTGGTCATGATCATTTTTTAAAAAACACTACTGATCTTTTTGATCAGAGTATGCATATAATAACTAGTAGTTGCTCTCAGGCTTAAAGTAATTATAGTATAAGAATGAATTGATTCAAATCAATTATGTCAAGTATGAGAGGAGAGACATTCCCATAAGAGGAACATCTTATAGCCTGTGTGATTGAATTCGACTCTACCCTGCTCACGGCTGTCAGTCGTGAATCTCAGTTTCTCCATTTAAGTCCCTGAAAGCTTTTAAAGATCTGAGATTATCGACTGAGGTTCTGCTGTCGTCAGAGCCGCTGCATTGTCTGTGCTCCGCGGTCAATCGATCGATGCTGATATCGACGGATCATAAGCCTTACAGTTACAAAAACAACTCCAATATCTCCGTCCAGAGGAGTCAAGGGGATTTTTGACGCTCCAAACTATCTCCAGCTTTCAATTTGGCGATATTGAATACGATTACAAGTCCTGCCCCGTTTTTTTCGGAGCTCTCAGACGATGCACACAAACACTGAGACTCGTTCAGTCGCCTGAAATTGATGCGATGGCTCATCGGGGAGCAGAATAATGAGAAACCGCGGGCGAACGTGCCAACAGAGCAGCCTTTAGTCCTCCGCCGCTAAATAACAAACACATCTGGTCCATATTTGCTCTTCCTGTGCCGGCTTCGCCTTTCTGCCGCGGAGGGGCTCAAACTCAGCTTTTACTCAAATTCCTGCTGCACCTCATAATGGCTTCAATGCATGCTGCGACTGATCTCCATTTGCTCTCAGTCGTCATCGGCACATATTCCATCCACCGAATTATCGACTAATGTGTTTTTTCATCACTTGGACTTTGACATACATACAGCTGATTTGCTGCTGTTGAAGAGAACGTTTTCTAATTAGGCGAACCGCTTGAACGCACAGTAAAACCGATGGCATGAGCAGACCTGTAAAACGTTTTCATAACAGTAAACTAGTGTAAAGATCGTAAAAGCTTGGCAGACTCGCTTGGCAGCGGTTTCCGATTCCTCAGGTGCTGTAGAAATGATTATCAGTAGGTGTTAATACATCGATGGAGACAAGTGCTCCAGAAGTAGTCTGCTTTAGGCGCATTATTCTGATTGTTACAGAAATGGGTTACACTTTAGTTTGAAAGGCTACTTTAGACATTCAACTATAAGTGACTGTGTAAGTAATTACATGTCTTTAACTCTCAGAGTAGACTGTTAGGACAGGTTTAGGGTTAGCAGGATAAGTTTCTGATAGTCAGTATGTAGTATGTTGTGGACTGATGCTCTAATGACTGCTAGTTGACACGTAGTAGTTACAGACTGTTAGTAGAATGTCTAAAGAGGACCCAGACATGTTTTGTTCAGTGATTTCTTTATTAGTTTTAAAACATGTTTGATTAACACAATTGTTTTCATATCTTGATGTAAATATTCAATAGCCATTCGCTTGCAATACGGCTACTGTACAGGTATGTACTGTGTATGAAAATATCAGATGATTAATATACTGGAAGGCAAGGAATGAATATGTTAAATTTACACTACGGTTTAAAAGACTGCGGTCAGGTAAGTCTCTCCTGTACACCTAGGCTGCATTTATTTGTTAATACATACAGTAAAAATATGAAATATTATTTAAATAGCTATTTTCAGCATCATTACTCCAGTGTTCAGTGTCACAGTATTCACAGATGAATGAAAAGTTCAGAAGAGCAGGATTTGTTTGAATTAGAAATGTTTTGTAACGTTATACATTTCTTTACTGTAAATAAAGTTACAGAGTAAATTGTAATCAGATTACATCATCACTCATATATAAATGCCTTTAAACTAGTGGATAATTAGAGTATTTTTTTTCTAGTCCTTTCTAAAAGTTCTGTAATGAGGAAGCTTTTAGCCTTGGTTCTGCTTCTTACCGTTTTTTAGAAATTGAGTTACGGTGTGCTACGGAAACAGCCGTGTCTGAGGACTGATATATAATATCTGAATCCACAGGGAACCAAACGATCCGCTCTCACTACCTCTCATATTCTGAGTACGACTGTAAACGTGCTCTCGCCAATTAATAAGCTCTGCATTTAACCAGAAGAGACTCTTGCTCCCACAAGCCCACGTTTGACTGTGATTTTAGACTCACTAATCTTATGCATACTTTTATTTGTTATGTTTCGTAGCTCGTTTTCAACCTCAGCCACTTCCTTCTCCACCTTATACAGAGCATAATGGATCCAACGCCTTCAAAATTAACCGCAATTCTTAGCATATTTTCCCGAGCGCGCAAACCATAAAGTCGAGTGAAATTTCATCCCGCTTTCTTACAGATACTTTTATAATTCTTTAATCCGTAATATGATCTTTCCCCAATTGACAATTAAATTAAGCACTTATTGGTTTGCATATGATGTCATTTCCTCATTTGGGCCGGATGGGTTGTGGGTGTTTTTTAATATCCTAAAATTCATGCTTGATGCTATCTGTGTTATTCCCAGCATCCTATGATAGCGGACCAACCCATGTCCTTCTCTACATTCATAAAAAATCTTTAGAAGCATAAATCAAGACCCTTTTTGAGCCGTTATGGCTCATAACGTACATTACTCCCAGCATTGTTTCATTTAGATTTTTTTCTAGAAATGGCCCCAGCTCTGAACTCACACTGAGCCTCGTGATCCTAAATGATGAAGAGCCCAAACACTGCCAAAAATATCAGCGCTAAATGACTGGCCAGAGCGAGAGAGACACAGAGAGAGATGTAATACAAGGGTGAATTTCCGCTAATAGCAGTGGATTACGGCAGGATGGGTTCAACTCCATGAACCTTCACCCTGACACGTGCAATGCTTGAATTCCCCACAGCGTCGCTGCTGGACTGAAACCATAAGAATCTGACTATTTCAAGTCATTGAGTTCTTCTTCCTCTGTAACAGTTACAGAAGTCAACAGGAGTTGATGCTACGACGTCAATGAAACTAAAAGTGAAAAATTGTTCATTCAAGATGTAGAGGAGTTTGTTTCTTCATCAGTTCTGGAGAAATGTGTGTCTGCATCAGTGTCTCAGTAATGGATGTGAATGGGTGCCGTCAGCATGAGAGTCTGATAAAAACATCACAATAATCCACAGCACTCCAGTCCATCAGTTAACATCTGGAGAAGACAAAAAGCATCATTTTTTTAATCAGTTTTTACTTTACTTCTTTTACTTTACAGTTTATTTTTACTTCTGACGGCACCCATTCACTGCAGAGCATCCATTCCTGGGATAGATCGTCCTTGCTGAGTGTCTGCAGTGTTTCTCTCCAGAAGTTATGACTAATAAAAATGTCTTTGTATATGTTTAAACTAAATGCAGTCCTCGTTCACAGGTTTTAATCAGCAAGTGTCTCTTCAAAACCAGAATCAGACTGAGCCTAATTGCCAGAAATGTTTACACACACGCTAGGAGTTTGTTTTTGTGACCGAAGCTTCCTCAGCACAACGACAGGACGAAACACGGATAATAAAAGAATAAAAATAGAACTACAGTTAAAAAGTAAACAAAATAGAAGTAAATCGGCAATATTAATATACAAATTGACAATTGTATGAACAGTTATATCACAATAGACAGTTTTGTGTGTACAGGTATGTGCAATATTCTTCTTGTCTCCGGTAGGTTTGTTTTTGTTTCAGGTTTCAGACACATGTATTCTGATCATGAAGTCACTTATGAACCAAAGTACAGTACACTTCAAACTTTATTTTAGGCACAGATATGTTGCAGATTGTATGCACAATGTTTTCTAATGTAATTGAAAGTTTGTATGAATTATTTTCTTTCCTCAGGTCACACGGGACGCTTGTTGAAGTCTCTGTGCTTCACCAGTATGACCTTCCTGCTGCTGCACATCATCTACCAAATCACCATCAACAGTCTGTTAGCAGGAGACAACATCCAGCCCAACTTCAACTGTGAGTACTACCTACATCTAAAACCAGACTCTTTAACCAGACTAATGCATTGGATAGAGCCGGCTGAGGTCAGGCGGGAGAGACAAGCGGTTAGATTTGGTCAATTGATTTAACATAAAATCAGAGATTGTATTGTTGGCTAGTGGGAGAGAAGGAAGTTTTCAAAAGACTTTCTAGCTCTACAGGAACGAACACACGTTTGTGGCAGGAAAATATGGTCAGATGTTAGTGTGTGATTGCTCTGCTCAGACCAATGCATAAAAATGGCAGACGGGCTGAGTGAAAATGCAGATTCAGGCTTTGATGGTAGGTGGCACTACCGGAGAAGCTGAAACTTTCTGTTTCTGTTTAAAAAGTCATTTAGCTTTTGTGTATCTGCAACAAAGGAGACCGTCACTTAGCAACAACAGCAAAACTGGGTGAATCTGATTGGTTGACCAGTTTTCTTCACAACAGACATTTGTTTTGGTTTCACAACAGACAGAGAGCTACTGACCATTTTCTTTTGTAACTTTGAGATTTGTTTTTAATGTTTTAATGCTTTTATTGTTTGTCATGAAAAAAAAAGTTTTAGTAAATTTTTATTTCAGTTCAGTCAAGTTATGAAAAATGTTGCCTTGGCAGTGAACTAAAATAATGTTTTCATGTGTGTGTGTGTATATATATATAGTTTTAGTTTAGTCAACTATTGTAATGTTGTTCTCACAAAATGCTGTTCATGTCTTACAATTCTCCTCTGAATTAAAATAAACACAGAATTGCAAATATAAAAATGAATTGTGAAATAAAAAACAATTACCTTTTTATTTTTATTTATTTATATCAGTTCAAAAGATTTTTTTGATTTAATAAATATTTTGTAAAGTATTTAATTATAAATAGATAAATAATTAAAAATGTTATGCCTTTTGCTGAAAATGTAATTTTTTTTTTTTATAAAACCTACATTCAAGTGTTTATACAAAAACAAAAAAGAACAATGTTTAAAGCTACACTGAAACCGATTGTTTCGTTTTTAAAGTAGAGGGACTGATCTCTTTTTTTGACGTATTGCATGTTCAGACATTCATGCAAAAAATATTACAGATTACGCAAAAACCCTGGCGGGGAAGATTTCATGGTTTAGTTTCGGTTTACTATCATAACTCTAGTTGTATCTACAGTTGTCAGTGTCATGAGCACGTCATCATTAGTTTCAGATCGAGGACTAAAATGTTCTTTGCTCACATAATCCTTCAGCCAGTAAATGGTGAAACAGTTGAAAGTGTGTGTGAGGATAGACTAGTTTGATTTGTATAAATGGAGGTGCCATGAGGTCAAACGCATGCCTGGATCATGTTTCCCCGACGCTCACACAGAACTGGGTCCTCGCCCAACCAGACCCGGGCCGCCTTCTCCAGCGTGAAAGCCACAACATCTGCCTTCAAGATGGAGGTAAACTTATTATGACGAGTAAAGGAGCCAGACATGACAGAAGAGCTCTGGAACAGGACAGCGCTGCTCTTTCTTAGGTCTTTGCAGGCTTCAAATAATGATAGAAAGGGCTCTTGATCTGCTAGCGTTTACTCGTACTAATGCTTGAGCTGATGCTGTCCAAACAATTACATTTAGTGACTGAAAATACACCCTTAATCCATAAGTTAAATATATTTGGCATTTTTCTTTAGGGTTTGTGTTCAATATATTTTTGTAAAAGTTTTTAGCGCTGTCTGCTCACGAAGGCTGCATTTATTTGATCAAAAATACAGTAGTATTGTAGAATTGTAACGGAAACTTGTTTCTGACACAGAATGTGAATAAAAGATGAATAAAACCGTTAATTGCAAATTTTTCTATTTCATTGCAAAATGGTACAACTATAATATAGAAATTAAAATTCTGACTTACGTTTGGCAGTTCTCAAAATTCAGTGTTTTTTCTGGCAGTCATGAGTTTATGTCAACAATTCTGTCCTTCAGTGTTCATATCACACAATTGTTTATACTGGAGCTCTGCATCTATTATTTTGCAATTCTTTATTCATATCCCACAAGTGTGCATTTATTTGATTTAGCCAGGATTCACAGGAAAATTCTAAATTCTGAAAAATTCTAAAAAAAAAAATAATTCTTTTATAAACTTAAAAAAAACAACAACATTTGTTTGAAAAATAATCATCTTGAAAATGTCTTTTAAACAGTTAAATGCATCCTTGATAAATACTAAGCAATTTAAAAAAAAAAACATAGCCAGTTTTATGATTTAGGGTCAGATGAGTGTAATGGCTTTTCTTATGGCTGCGCACACATGTTAATAGAAGCCAACTCTCAGGGCTCACAGGAGCCAAAAACAACAGCAGGCATGTGAAGGAGATCTGAGCCAGAGCCTCCGAGATCTCTGACTGCATTAGTGTTTGACTCTGAACACACGCTTACGCCATGCATTACGCAAACCCTGCACATGCTCTTACAGACCTCTAAAAAATATCCTTACACAACTATCTGATATTAAAAAATGCATCTGCATTCCAAAAAAGCAACACTTCTTAAGTGATCTTAAGTTCTGTAAAAGAAGGAGGGTGCCAGCTTATAACTACAGCATACTTTTCTTTAGGTGTTTGGAAGTAATGTGTGTGTTTGTTTGAACTTTTGTTTTTTGGCCGGGTCATGAGCGCTGGGCCCCAATCAAATCTGATTCATACACGCACTTTTCATATGTTTTGTAGATAATTTCCATCTTACTGTAGGTATATTATCTAATTACATTTTTGCTATTTGTTGTACATTTTAATGTACATATTACATATTTTCAATTATGTCTGATAATTTAATTCATATTCTCATATTCTCTGGGTATTATTAATTTCTAATATATGAACATTGTAGTTAATTTTATATAAATGGTGATTAAGCAATGCAATTTGGTGGTTAATGTCATTATTATGGCAACAGGGTTATTGTAAATAAAAATCATAAGTTACATAAAATAATAACATACATACTTATTGTTTTGTTTGTTTTTGAATTAGATTTTTTTTTAAAGTTAGATTGACTAAAAATGAAAAAAAAACTAACTATACAGACATAAAAAGCCTACAACAAAATTATTTAAACTTTAGCATAATATATATATATATATATATATATATATATATAAAAACAG
>JAUMHP010000082.1:757848-771207 GCA_032361065.1 Enteromius trimaculatus
TCTGCCATGGCTATATATCTATATAACATAATATACTAGTAATCATTGTCTGTTAGTGTTAAGATGAACGAAGCCAGGTTTGGAAAGGCATGGGCGATTAACATAGTTTTGACTTAAAGAGTTAAAATTATCTTGCACAACTGATGGAAAAACTGGAGATGATCCTCCCGGAAAACATGTTTGAACACAGTCATTATTTCTGCTGTTCTAATAGATAATGTTTTGGTTTGTGAATATTTGAACCTTGAATGAGTTTCAGACTCCATTGCTCTTCTTTAACCCCTCGTGCAGCTGCCTCTTATCAAGTAAGCTGACAGACTCCTGGTTTCTGCAGATTGGGGTCACACATGAGCCCCACAGAGACGGTGTGTTACCTGACAGCAGACCTGTTTTACGTGGAGGTGGTGCTGCTGTCGGGGGGAAGAGTGGAGGATGTGAGGGTGGCCCATCACGGAGAAGCTCCTGTGGTGAGATACACTTATAATACTACGCAAGAGTCTGTGAAATGCATTAACATGGCTCGGTTTTGTTTGTAGTCCAGCCCGTCACTCCTCCAGCTGTTGAGGTGAATCAAAATGTCATTTATTTCAAGAGAAAATGTTATTGAAATAAATTGGAGTTGGCGTAAAATGGTTATCGCATTCCCGCAGGATGAAGAAATTTGAAGAGTTCTCTGTAAAGTTAGATGATCTTGCTGCTTTTTACAACATCCCAGGAGACAGGTATTGATCAACTGCATCCAAAATTTATAAATAATGCAAACACACATCGTTTACTAATCTTTTATTTCGTTTGTGAATAACGAGGTAAAGATTTATACTGCTTTTGTTCATAATTTCTGCCAGTGATGTGAAGATTAAAGTCTACGCCTCTCTTCGACACCTGGAAACAGATCTCTTCAAAATATCCCATTTACCAAGGTGTGGGAAACTAGAAACACCATACATGTTCCTCAAGACGTATGTCTGTTACCATATGATGCAGTGAACACCATCTCTTCTAGGTCTTTGAGAGAAAGTGACCTTCACGTGGACCTCATTATGAACGGCAGGATTGGGAACGTCCAGCCAGGCATAGAGGGTACTGGAGAGAGACCGTGCCGGGTCAGCATGTGTTTGCTGTTCACTAATGTCTCCTTCCTCACAGGAAGTCCAGTGACCGTCGAGTACTACATTAGTCCATTCGATGTTCTCATGTGGCTCTCAAACACAGGTAAAAACAGTAGCTTGCTACATAACTTCTAATCCACTGTTAGTTTAGAATGTATCTATTGTAACAGAGTTTGAGTTGCCTCTCTTCCCTTTAAGGTTTCTCTTATGCTCATCAAGGCTGCATTCATTTGATCAAAAATACAGACAAAAAAAAAAGTAATTTTGCTAAATTTGATTTGAATTAAAAAGACATTTTGTTTTAATATACTCTAAAAATATAATGTATTTCTGTGATACGACGCTGAATCTCCATCAGCCATTACTCCAGTCACATGATCCTTCAGAAATCATTCTAATATGTTTATGTTCTAATAGAATTATCAATGTCGGCAACAGTTGTGCTGGCAAATTTATTTTATTTTTATATTAGTAAAAAGTTAAGCAGAATTTAATTAAAATATATTATACTTTTCTAACAATATAAATATTTGCTATCACTTTAACACATCCTTGCTGAATAAAAGTTTTCATTAAAAAAATTATAATAATTTACTAACCACAGTCTTTAGAACAGCAGTGCATATTGTTAGAAATTATTTCTATTTGGAATGTCGTCATTTTATTTTATTTTTTAAAGTGGCCTTGTTAAGCATAAAAAATATATATAAAAATTGTTCTTATTCCAAGCTTATGAAAGTTAATATTCAGATAACCAAAACGAATAAGTGCAGTCAGATAACTATAAAATACCCAGTGGCGCTGTTTTAACTTATTGTAGTACATTGTTAAACTAATTTTGGTTATTATAGGTCTACTGTAGTGATTCAGGACAAGCCAAAAACACAGCTTGGAAAATGGATTCAGGGTGTACTCGTTTATGTAGATTTTGAGCACACGAGTTACAGACTGCAGCTGAATAACCCTGAGTCTTGATGATTGTGAACCGAAGGGGAGGTGAGTGCTGGGCAGATGGCAGTGGTGACTGTGGGGAGCAGCGACACCTCACACAGGCTTCAGAGGGAGTCTCTGATCTCTTGTCCACCTCAGGTCGACTCGTTCGGGTGAGTAGTGGAGTATTTCATCCCAGCTGTGTTTAGAAGTTGTGCAGGTTGCTGATTTGTTCTGATAACCCAAGAGTTGCAGGTTCAAATAGAGACTGACGAGGAGATGGGAGGTAAAATGCTTTGACCTTTCCCAATTCCCTACACCTAGCTCTAGAGAGAAGAACGAATGGTGCAATATTGATTTTTCTGACCTTATCTACAACAGCTAAGATGAAATCTTTGGGTTTTTTCCGGTGCTCTAGGTTTCCAGTGTTTCAGCCGCTCACCGAATCCTGCTCTGAATCCCTCCCTGCCACCTTTCTTCTCAAACTGCAGCCACCGTTACCCATGCTTATTTCCTTCATAGAAAGGATGGGGAGAGTCACAGGTGCATCATACATCGAGACATCACAGTCGAACCCTATCAGGCACCGATGCTAACCGGTCTCTAAACATTACTCAGATGGAGTTATAGCGGAGAGAGCCCAGCAGGTGGAGCCTCTACCTCAACTTCTCATGAAGACCAGCAAAACACTGAACTCCAAGATCTCCTGGACAGAAGGGCTTCAGTTTGTTGTGGTCTGTAAAGCCGCCGAATGTTACATAAACAACCGTGTAACTGCAAAGCGAGATTACAGGATACTGTGCATCGTTTGCATTGAACTGCACTTGTCATTCTTTGCTGTTAGATGTTGTTTATTTTGGGGCCGCAATTAATTTGCTTCGGCCTTATTCACCTTGGTTACTGTTTTTAATGTTTTTTTAGCCATTGCCCGCCTCAGAGTACCACAGTTATGTTTTCCCTGAAGCCGAATGGGGCCGAGAGTCCTGGAAAGGATCCTTAATTCACACAGTCCCTTTCACACACCCCGGCCATGTCCCTGCCTTGCTGGATCTCCTCCGCCATCAGTCTGCCATCAACGTCCTGCTGGCCAGCTGCTTCAGTAACCACAGCCACCACATAGGTTATTAATACAGCTTATTCATGCATTCAGCTGGCAGTAGACTGGCGTAATTAAAGATGGAGCTTTTCCTTCTCACTTTACTTCACATAAACTGTAGATGCTGGCTTGCTGTATGACCTGAGATGTGAGATCCTTCCAGAATCAGACCACTGCCTTTCTGTTACGTTCAGCCTTGATGAGAACCACCACCTGGCTGTTCGTAAGGACCATTACACACTATATATGTGACCCTGGACCACAAAACCAGTCATTTATTTTGGGAAATTGAGATGTATACCTCATCTGAAAGCTGAATAAATAACTTTTCCATTGATGTATGGTTTTTAGAATAGGACAATATTGGGCCGAGATGCAACTATTTGGAAATCTGGAATCTGAGGGTGCAAAAAAAATCCAAATGTGAGAAATGGCCTTTAAAGGCCAAATTAAGTCTTGCATATAACTAATCAGAAGTAGTTTTCATATATTTATGATAGGAAATTCACTAAATGTATATTAATGAAACATGATCTGCACTTAATATTGTAATGTTTTTTGACATAAACACATTGTTGGCTTTATACTCGTTCTACTTACGACCGCTTTTGTGCTCCGGGGTCACACATTAAAAAAAGAAATTCACTACACTGTATATGCTCTGTTGAATGCATTGCTTGCGGGCTGAGATGTTTTGGCACATCTGGAGTGCTGTGGAAACCAGTAAACATGCACAATATGAACACGTAGTTCTCTGTTCTAGTTCAGGTGACGCTGCTGGACGCTCATAAGATGAGCTGCAGACTTCTGATGCCTGGTTTTGTGGATCATAAATTGGATGACTACATATCCAGGGTCCTTAAGCGGTAACCGTTTGCATCACTACTACACGTGCTCACTAATTAGGTCATTTTTGCATTTGAGGACCATTCTGTTCACCGTATTAACAACAGACTCAAATCGTAAAGAGTTAGTTCATGCACAAATAAAAATAAATGACACAACTCGAAATAAAAAATGAGGTTATGGACTGACGTAATCCTCTGAAAGCTCTGCAGATTTCCACAAAATGTGTCTGTCTGCAGAATCCAGACCTTCCATGTTTACTAAATATGTTGCTTCCTCTTCCTGTAAGCGTGTAGTGCTCTCAGGTTTTGTTCTCTCAGATACTCTACGGATTTTTACCCCAAAAATACTTCAAAGTAGGCCTTGCTCCAAACCACTTCTTGTTCTTTGGAAACTCCCTCCATTCATGAATCATCTTTCACCCGTTTGTTTTTCTGTCCAGATGCATGTCTATTCCCATCACGATGAGGGCCATACGCAGGAAAGTGACCCCTCCCTCCGTACCTGCAGCTGTCCCAGAGTCCTCTGCTGCCATGGAGAGCACGGATCAGTCTGTTCCTGATATCAGCGCCATCTCCCGCGAGGCTGCTGAAGACGAGAGCATGGCCTCTCCTCCAGGATACGGTCTTCTGTCTGTTGGTGGCCCAGTGGCTGATAATACAGTGAATACAGATGCTGTGTCGAACCGTTCTCCCTGTGCCTCTCTGGGTGTTTATTCACACTGGGTGACCAGTGGCCTTCCTGCTGAGCTTCTCTAGTTAAGAGATGTCTTGCTCTTTTTAGACTAATCTTCAATCATTATTAAATAAAATAAATATTAAATAAAAGTCTGTCTCAAAAGCTTATAGAAAGCGGTTTTATCCCATGCGCACTATTCATTTACAAACTACTTACTTTGTTTTAAAGAAACAACACTAGCTTCTCTTCTTTTTTTTTTATTCTATTTGGTTTTTATTAAAAACAAATACACCATTAACAAAAGCAAAAAAATGAAGAAATCCGAGCTGTTTCTGGTCGTATCGTGTATGATTTATTTTGAAGAAAAAAAAACCTGTGTTCATAACTCACTGAATCACAGAATAGCAGCTAAATGTAGCATTTTTAAATGCGTATTTATTATGCATGGATCACTTCCAGCTGTCGATGGGACACCCTTAGCATTTCTGCAAAGGTCCAAAATTAAGGCAAAAGGCATGCTTTGGTGTGTGTCTGTGCTCGACAGAAGAGAGGAGTTTTATCTGTTAAATTATTCATGAGGAAATCTTCTTGTACGTTGTGGTCTATAAATGTTGTTGCCATTTCAATGTTAATCTGCACAATGAATGAATCTAATTTTATAAAATAAAACATCCAACCAAGTGCCATATTAAACTAAGAATATTTCCTTAAAAAGGCCCATTAATACAAGCTTCAAGGAACATTTTCTGCATGATAATGTGAAACACATGCAGAGTATCCAAGTTCAGTTAATACAGGCACACAACTAAAATAATAATTATCCTGCTCTAAATGTCACATCTGGACATCAATATGAATGGGGAGTAATGCATGTCAGAGACTGCGGGATCTGACGCGGTCACAGAAGAGAGCAGGTTAAAAAGTACGTTCAGTTAAAAGCACTGCGTACAGTAACTCATTGCTTTGATGGCACCTGACCACTGTATTACTGTAATGTTCAGTTTAAACTCTTATAAATGTGGCCTGTAAGCATCAGCATGTTGCTGCCGGGCAGGGAGAGTTAAGTGTCCGCTGTACAGTACCTGACCCTCAGAATCTCGCTGGAAGTTTTTTTTTAACCTACTTTTTCATGAGAATACCGTGAATTCTCTGTTTTGTGTGTGTGTGTGTGTGCACTATTTGGCAGGGAATGATGTTGAGGGGGGTTATTTGATTATTACATGTTTTCGTCATACTCTGAATTTGTTTCACTGTATGTATTTATTTCAGTGAATACTGCACGTGTTTTTGTGAGTAAATGCATGATCACTATACTCACTACGCTCTGAACTTACTCCGGACTTCATGGCAGCACAAGTATTTTTTTTGAAAAAGTAACTGATGATTTCTTCAAAATTAGAAAATAAATGCATTACTTTACTGCTTACTTGAAAAAGTTGTCTGATTACGTAACTCACGTTATGTGCATCACCCCCAACATGTGATGTCATGACTTAGACTTTGTGATTATTATAGGTTGGTTTATTTTTCATTTATATGACTATTAGTAAAAGTTTCAGCAATAATAATAACATGCGGTGTACAAATGTTAGCTTTGGGGAGTCTTGAGCGCAAACCTGGCCGCCCACTTCTGGTCAAAACTGGGTGTTCTTGTTGACTTTAATGGTTTGCACCCCATCCTGCAAAAGGAAAAACGTTTAATAAGACTAAAGGTCAGATAAGTCGCACAATCAGAGGTTTCAAAGTTCTCTGCAAATCTCAGGTTTCACAGCCATTTTCAAAACCACATTTTAAGCAGCTGGCTAAAGGTTTTCTTCCTGTTTTGCTATCACATCTGCACACGTGTGTGTGTGTGTGTGTGTGTGTGTGTGCCAGCCTGCATCAGTAGAGCCCCAGAGACAGGAAGTAGATAGCGTTCTTGGGTTGCAGAGCGTTTGGCTGTAAAGGCTTTCTCTGGCTTGGCATTTGACCTCAGTCCAGACAGCCAGCAGACCGCTGATTGGTACCATGCAAGCCAAACAGAACAGTCAGAAGTAGACGCTAAAAGTTTTCTCATACTCTCGTCCAAGAAAAATAACTTTTGTGCAACTCTGCATGCTTTACAGATCTGGGTTTGATGGATAATAAATGAATAAATGGTATTTAAAAAGGTCTGAATGTGTCCTAGTCATTAGTCTCCAGCATGAGCTTTATCGTAAAAGGAATTTGATGAAGAGGGACATGTTGACGTCTAAAACAATACGTGTCCACCCCTCAGGGCCACCAGCACAAAAACACAATATCAGCACTTGCAAACAATAAGGAACTCTGTATTGTCGTACAACATAGAGGTCACAGGCGCTTACTAATTGATGGGAGTTTTGTGGAAGTAATTCCTAGACTAAAATACCCTTGTGTATGATTCCTGTTTTGTTCAGAGTAAAAGGCTTCCTTTAATAGCTTTATTCTGCACAGGAAGCCTAACTAACAATAGAACGCACAGCAAGGATGCAGACTAGTTTAGTTCAAAAGGAAACATGTTGTGCCACTGATATTAATTTATTATTTTATTAATGGTCCCTATAGAGTATAACACAATACTCAGTTCAGTTTATTAATCCAAATATTTTATGGAGTGACCAGTGTGCGCAATAGATGCATGTCTTCCTTTCTTTCAACTTAGTCTGCATTGTGTTTCTCACAGAACTAATTTTACTCCTCGAAACCATTTAGGTAATGTATTTTCAGCAGATTTTACTGAACTTTTGGTTTTCACACTATAGGAACTAGAATTGCATTAAACCTTGATGACTGCAAAGCACATAAAGCTACAGCATTCGGTTTTCTGTCTTAATTTCCCTTGAAAAGATCTTTAATTTGTGCAAAAAGTATTAAATTATTAAAAGAATGTGGCATGTTGCAAGCATTGCAATAAAAAAAATTGCTTCCCAAGAAAATGTATCTTGATTTTTGTAGACATTTGCACTGGAAAACAAGACAGAAATCTCGACGAAGAACGTGTCATTGGAAGGTAAAATTAATGAAAAGTTAATCTGTTGAAAGTTGCATTCTTAAACATTAAAATATTGCTAAGGCATTTATGCACAGAGCCAGTTTTTACATTGCATTCCGTTTTTACTTCCGTTTTCTTTAGTTGGTCTCAAAATCAAGTCTTAACCGTGCTACAATAGGCTATTGTTATACATGTACCCGACACACTATAAACTTCAGATGAGAGTTGGTCGTGGCTGTGTAAGCGTGGTCCAGCCCTCCATCGCGCTCTCGCAGTGGTTCGTGGTCAGTTTCTCTATACACATCTGTCGGAGCAGCTTCTCTCCATTAATGCTCTTTCTTCTCAGCTTCTGCCAGGATTCTGCGTTATACAGAAGACGACTGTCTGTTCTCATAATGGAGCTATACTGTGTGTGCTCGAGGACTTCTCTTCTGCTGTAGATCTGTTTTTGTAAGGAGAGAGATGTGTTCTTCAGGATGGGTGCGAACAATGGCAAACAGAGTGGAAGTGAAGGTACGTGATCTCCGACACCTAAAACTGCACTTCAGATACTTCAAGTGTTGCGAATGCTGCTTTTCAGTAACTGGCATGGACATTTGGATACAGAGCTGCCCTGGATGAGTTGTATTAAATTACAGATACATTGTTTAAATATTTATAAGTGTCACGAATAAAAGGTGCACTAAGACAGCGAAATCAGGGGAGGTGGCCGGCTGAAGAGATTATGTGATTTTAGTAACACTCATAAAACGTGGTATTTAAAGAAAAAAAAAAGACTACTACCTGTCAGGTAGCACAGAAGTCATCCCGAGAACACTTGTCTCTGTGAGGCGCTGTAAAACAGCAAGAATAGCCAAGAGATGCTGCTCCCTTCCAGGTGCGTGTTTTTTGGGGGCGGGGTTACTTGGAAAATGTATCCGCTTCCATCGGTAAACCCCGCCCACTGGAAGACCACGCCCACAAATAGAAAGAAACAGACCACACCCACTACTTATGCGACACAACTCTTTTTAATCTTTTGGATTCAAATCAATTTTATAATGTAACTTTTTAGTACTTTGCCTCTTATTTTATCATCTTTCTGCTAAGGATTTTAGGACAGTTTTTAGGACAGCACTGATAGTTTTATTTATTTTAAACCTTAATATATATTATAAATATTATATGTTTTTATGTAAGATATTTTGTCTCGGATTTTAGATAAAGCTTTATGTAGTTAATGTTGACTTTTTTTATGATTTAGTTACCTAACCATGTGTTGGCATTGGTACTTTCATCCCTATCTGCTGCTTTTGGCAAGTTGTCGGTCACATGACTAATATCCAGGAGGGGTTGTTTCAAATAAGCAATTACTACTGGGATGAATGGAAATGCAAACTGATAACTTTTTCCAGGTATTGTGCATTTCCTAACCATGGGATGTAAAGGGAATAATTGAGAAACTTGTTTGCTAACAGTAATCGTTTGTGTAACTTCATCAGGGACCACTATAGCAGCACAGAATACACTGATCCCAGAAGGAACGGCTGATATTTACTAACAGTCTCCAGCTCCTCCACCCTTCTACAGATGTGTGTACTTTATGTAGTTTGGAGTAAAACTCAGCACTTGTGGGTGAAACTTCTCAAAGAAAGATCACTCTGGCTTTGTTTACATCAGCCATTAATATTTGTCTAGTGTGATTTGATCATAAGTGGTCTGTGTACCTGAGAGTGGTGTGTCTCAGATGCTCTTCCTGGCACCACTTCTGGTTTGATTTAGTGGTGAGGATGTCTGATTACTTACTACTTTATCCTCACCGTCATCATAACGACTTAAGCTGAATATAAATGTAATAGACTGAGATCATAATAGTTTGAATAGACCAGTTAATGGATCCACGACTGCTTGGCGATGCATGTGTGTGTGAAGCAGTTACTAAGTAAACTTGTTTGTTTGTTACTTTGTATCTCACAGTTCTGACTTTCTTTCTCGCAATTGCATGTTTACAGAATTGCACGTTTATTTCTCCTGATTCAGACTTTTTGCAAGACATAAACTCGCAGTTGAGAAAAAACAACAACAATAGCCCATTTGATTCCATCAGCGCCAGAAACGCTTCCATAAATGACAGACATCTGTTTTCAAATGCAGCATAGTTTTTCTTCTTCGGACCACCGTGATCTAAGCAGGTGCACAGTATTTTTGGAAGATAGATCATATTTATGTAAGTACTTGTAACTGGCTACATTTTTGCTCAAAATGAACTTCTTGCTCACTGAACAGCACGAATGTGAAGTCGAAATGGCTTAATTGTCGAATCAATGCCAAATGAATCATTCTGGCTCTGTAACACTTTTTGCACGGACATACATAATGCATCTGGGGTCCGTTCTTAAGTTTGACCCCGATTTTGAATTCCTCTTCAGGCCTGGCAAAATTCTCCTTGTGTTTTGCATAAGCACAGGACAGGAAACATATGAAAGCTTTTGAGAAGTTGTTTTCCAGACCAGAAAACAATTATGTCTCCGTTCAGCCTTGGCTCTTTTGATAACTCTGCTTCTACTGCAGCTCATGGTGATTTCAGCTCAGCGGGAGAGTCCAGAGACGTGTTCATTAACCCCCTCACCGTCAACACGTGAATATGTGTCCCTGTCATTTAGGATGATCGATCCTTAAGAAAGGCCTGAAGTAGTGAGGCTCCACTGAGACGTTTGTTTCTTCATCAGATCTGGAGAAATGAGTCAGGATGAGAGTCTGATGAAAACATCACAGCTCTCCAGTCCATCAGTTAACATCTGGAGAAGACAAAAGCGGCACATTTTTGGTTGAATTATTATTTTAAAGTCTATGTGGCACCCAAATATTATTTGGATGAAATCAGCTGTACTGTTACCATCATTTGTTTGCAGATGCTACTTTGATATTTTAGTTCATTTTAAGATCCACTGAAGTGTCCAGATGTGTTGTGTGGCCTCTGGGCAGATTGGCTGTGTTTATAAACGCAGAGCTTGTATTGTCTGTGAATGGGTATAAATCACATCAAGCATGGGACTGTGTGCTTAGGACAGTCCTTCTCGTTTAGTCTCCATCTGGAATACTTAGAGGTATTAGAAATTTCCATCATGGAGGAAAAGAGCTCTAATATGACTTATGGATTAGGGTCATTAGATCAAAAGCAGGACTGGCCACTCGGACCGTTTGTGAAAACTGGAAGGAAATCTCTTTTGTCGTTTCTCTCTTGACGTGATGGGAAATGGCTGTGCTCGGGATGGCAAGCGACTGACAGCTTAATGATTCAGATTTATTTTCGGAGCGAGGCAGAGCTCTTTTCTTCCTAGTTTAGTAGGAGAAAGTGGAGACTTTTGGATTTTCCAGCCGTTGTTTTTACAGGTCAGAGTTCAGCTACAGTTCAGCACCTGTCCAAAAGCAAAGAAGGATCACAAATCCAAGCTCTGGCAGGTACTATAGAATCATTAAACTACTGTCGCTGATTCAGCAGAAAACCACTGTATGACTATCAGCTGGTCTCTACTGGTCAAGCTGCATCCTCGTCTGCATAATTAAATAATACAACTTTGGTAAATGATGAACTTGAAGAGATTAAGTGGATCGTTCTCAAAATATGGTGATAATCAAGCATGACTTCAGCCAAGAAACTTTAATAAGTATTTGTTTGTTTGCTTATTTATTTTTTTGTTTTGCAGAGTTCAGCATTAGAGCAAGCTTTAACAAGTGTGCTTAAAGGTTAATTTAATCAGTGTTACATTGTTTAATGTTTCATGGAAAACATTTCATATTTAATTGAGTGCTGAAATGATATTGAATGAGAATTTGTAACTACATTTTTTGTTTACATAATACATGTTTTTATAGTGTGTGTGTGTGTGTGTTATGTGTTTATAAATACACACTCATAAAAGTATATCTTTTGAAAATATTTGCATATGTTTATATTCATATAATTTATATCATATATAAATATATTTAATATACAAACATTTTTCTTGCATGCATGCATGTGTGTGTATTTCTATATACAAGATCAATATACGCAGCGCAGTAAGTTATATTACATAAACTTATATTTTGGATGTAATTAATTGTTTGAAGGCACTAACTTTTTTGCAAGTCTTCACATCAACATCGAAGGAATGACTGATATCTGTGTTTGTAAGTCAGGGTATGGTATCATACTGTATACATTTTGGGCCACAATGGTATGCCATAAATCATTTTTCAGCACTGAGTTATGAAAATAGCCTGTAAAACAGTACAAAAGCAGATCTTTCAGCAAATATCTGTGGTTTTAGCTCTTGATTCTGAGTAAGAACGCTGCAGAGTTTTAGCAGCAAAGTAATACAGTTTCATCATCCATTTTGATTAAACTGAAGACTTTAAGCTTTGTGAAAGCTTTGCCTAGCAACATCACAATAACAGCGTCCGTATCTGGTCGTAATTCAAGGCGTGCAAAGCACATGGGGTCCATCTGACGAATGAGTCACATGAAGCAGATGTTCTGGCTCGCTGATGTCGCTGCGCTCCGTGTTCTGATGCTTTTCCGTCGTGACCGAGGCAATACGAGTTCATTGAGTCATTCAATGCATCAGCGCTAATCTGACAGCTTGTTTGAAAGAGCTTCACACAACAGCTTTCCAGGGTGGACGTATGTTGGCAGCATGTAAAGGGGCGTTCACACGTATAGAGATTCAACAATACAGCAACTCTATATGTGTGTGTGAAGAGGAGCTTGTTTACTGGTGTTTGTGGGATGAAGCTCACACGGAGCTGCTTGTGGTTCACGTTTATGACCTGACCGAGGATGACGTGCCATGAAACCAACCAACTCTGCCAAACGAACACACACACACACACACACACAGACAGACATCTTCTGCTGCAGGAAGAAAAACATAATGTCCTGGGACTTCAGCTTCTTAATTGCTTGTTTTATGTTGTCAAATGAAATATAGGTAAAAACGAGTCTGATATTCATCATATCATGCAATTAAAACGGCTAAGCCGGGGTGTGCTTTCTGTTCAAATCTCACCACTTCACAAAAATGAAAACAATCATTTACTCACTTTAAAGTAGCTCCAAACCTGTATGAATGCCTTTGTTCTGCTGAACACAAAGGATGATATTTTGAAGAAAGTTTGTAACCATGCGGTTTTGGGTCACCATTGACTCCCACAGTGTGTGTTTGTCCTACCATGGAAGTCAATGGTGACCGAAACAGCCTGGTTTGATGTGTTTTCAGCATATATGTATTATGCATTTCTAAACACACACTCATACAAGTATATATATTTGATAATATTTATGCTTATATTCATATTTATTTTTTATATACATAATACATATACACAGTACACGCACTAACGTTTTGTAAGCATTAAAATCAACATTTAGAGAATGACCGATATCTGTGTGAATTGTGCTGAACATGCAAATAAGCCAGGGTATGGTATCATATCAGAACAAGGACATTAACACAGATTTGGAGTAAATCATGACAGAATTCATTTTTGGCTCAACTGTTCCTTAAACTACCATGATACAATGCATTATTGGAGAAGTTAACCAGCTAGTCCATTGGTTTAATAATAGCATCACACTCGTCTAATAGCTTCTGCTAGTTGGCTTGCAGTGTGGCTTGGGGAGGGGAGGTGTCTAAATCACATCGTCTGGTCACTGGGGTCCCTCAGGGATCAGTTCTTGGACCCCT
>JAUMHP010000082.1:778253-788601 GCA_032361065.1 Enteromius trimaculatus
TTCTTATTCTTAATGCAATTATACCAAATACTATTTCATGTCTGCAAATGGAAAATAACACCCAGCTGAGCTTTACAGGGAACATATTATGCTCTTAGCAGAAACAGTTTCTTCTCTCTTCATCACTGAACACTGAGTGGGTTTCCAAAGTGTGGGAAAGTCTCGAACCCAACAATAAAATGCCCAAACCAAACCATTGAAATGCTGAGAATGTCTTGTGCCAACCATCCCCTCATCACTCATGTAATTCTAGCCTCAAGGTCCATCATTTTTTGGACCTTGTTGAATGTAAGGATGGTGCTCCTTACTGGTTGACTTTGAAAGACCGAACTCTTCTCAGATCCAGTGCTGTCGAGGTTTGGTAGCGCACACACATTTCAAACACCTTCATCTGTTTTCCACAATCTCTGAGGCATCTGGTCGTTCAGCTAGAAAGAGGAACAGTAGATAGACCACCCTCGCTCATCTGAACTTCAGGGGATATTTGAGAGTTTATTTCAAAGAACACCATGATGTTAATAAAACCTCTTTAAGCCTACAAAAGATAATGCTCAGCGGAACATCTCACATATCTTCCCATTATATGGAAAACATTTCAAAGTGGGACGGTTAAAAGGAGTCTGGATTTTTCAAGATAAATACAACACAGATTTCTCAGCTTATGAACTGCTAAATTTAGCTGCTTACAAATGGTCAATGTGAGAGAGAATTTCACAAGGTGCTTAGCTAAAGTGGTTAAAAGGCTCACAGCTCACCAGTCCACATTCCTTATTTGGGATGTGGTTCAAAATATACACTATAAGTTCAGGCCTGGCCTAGGAACGGTTGTCCCTGGATAGTTTTCTTTGGCTCTGCATGTGTTTGAGGTGTGGTTTCACTACAGATTGTTCAAGGACAAATAACAAATTATGAGACCAGAGCTGTTAGCGCAGGAGGATTATTAACCCACTTTGTGGTGCCACTTGGTCAGTTTTCTTCAGTGAGGAATTAAACGTATTTTTCTGCCTCTTTCAAAGAGCTGTATTGAAGTTTTCTTTTTAAAGACTTAATGTACTTTGCAAACATACTGTAAGTTTCAGAATTGAAAATTTCCTCCCTAGTCCAGCAGGACCATTTATCGGAGATTTGGCTCAGTCACAGTACTAATGGATAAATAGGCTACTGCTAGTCCTAAAAAAACACTAAATGATTCTGTATTTATAATGTAACAATAGGAGAGTAAAATATATTAAAATGTCGTCAGATTTTCTTATTTCACATGCCTAGAGTGAGGTACTAAAAATGATAGATAAAACCATACCAAGTACTGTATAGTTAAAGTCTATTAACATATTTACTGAAATGTCTCTCAAGACTTGCTGTAATTAAACCTTTTTGGAGTTTCTTAATAGTAAAACATGTTTTAATGTATTGGAATAATATCGGTATTTAACTGCAAGATATTTTATTATATATATTTATTCCAGTTTAGCAGACTAAGTATAACAAGGTATTTTTATTCAAGACATAAATATTTAAGTGTAGTTGTAGTAGACTTAGCATAAAAATAAATGTGTTTCAAATAGATTTTTGTATTTTAACATTTATATTTTATTTTTCATTAGGGGGAGAGACAATATCAAATAAAATCTGAGAGTGTTAAAACTTTAAAAAATATTTTTGCACTACTTCAAACTTTTAAAACTAATTCAAATTTAACTTAACTCTCAAAGCTTTTAAATTGCTCTCAACTCATATTCTATTATTATTTTTGACTATTCCATAAAATACGTTATACATAGTTTATTAATATATATTAAAGTTTCATCGGCCGTATACCTGGCCCTAAGTTAACTTCCAGTCTGTGTTTGTTCATCGGTCTGGTTATTGGCGCCGACTACAAACGCTGTTAATGTTAAAGTGATGAGTAATGAGGTTGGGCTCAGGTTGTTTCACATACCTTTATTTATTTGTGGCGACCCACCACGATATCAAAAGGCTTCATTGAATAAAAAAGAGCACTTACTTAAAAATCAAAATGAGGCCCAGGTGTTTTTATATCACTGTATTTCTTAAGTAAGACTGTCTTTAAAAAATTTCCAATGTCGTTTTCATTTCATCTTGCATGTTATGTGTCCGACAAAGCAGTGTTTGTCAGCGGAGCTCTGCTTTGTGTACAACTGTTACTGACAAACCTCTATTTCTTCCGCTTTAAACCACGTCCACTCAAGAGGGCCTATAGATGTACTTTCCCTTGCTCAGACAAATGCATGGGAGATTTCCCAGCAGCACCCTCCTCCTGTGCTGCTTCTGCAGGAGTGATACAATATGTGGACTCGTGTTTGACCACTCTTTGACCACGCTGTGAGGTCAGCAGAGGTGAAGTTAAACAGTCCAAGGTCTGCAGTGCAGTCTGTCTCTACTGTATTCAAGCTTGCAAACTTCTAGATTACTAACATTCCCTCTTCATATTTTTCTCATCATACAGAATTGCACAATGTGCGAGGTGTCATTGTCAATCTTCTCCTGTGCAGATAATAGAAGCATGAGTGGAAATTTGTTATACTGGGCTTCAGAGACCTGCACTGAGGAGTAATGGGGTTTTAAGTAAAGCCAAGTGACAGCACTGATTACTGATGGCTAGCACTAAATAACAGCAGATTGGACAGTTCAGCCCAAGTAAAACCTATTAATCAATTTCTCCCAATTCAGAACAACAGCCTTGCCAAACACTTTCGTCCTATTGCATAAAGAGATATGTGGGAGAGTACAGCAGATTTATTTTGCTGTGGATTAAATGGTACAATACCACAGTCAAATGTTGTAACCTAAACCTGGCGTGCAAGAGTGTGCGGTTTATGCAGATGCCATTTGGTATATCCATTTCTTTGTGACATTTACTTCATATTTCACTGTAAACTGGCTACAGCGTTCTATGATGCAAACACTAATGGAACCTACTTTTTCAATGGTTTACTGCTTATATTTCAAATGCACATGAATCATCTCTATGTAAACAGATAAATGGCTATTTTTTCCCATCCAGATAGAAGCATATGCATTTGTTTCATTTCTAGTGGATCAACACTATAATTATATGTCAGAAATAATAAGAGTACCGTAGTATGCTAGTATGCAGGTCCGAATTCATCATTTCCTTTTATACGAATCAGTGGTTTTGAATGAATCAGTTGAGTCAATGATGACAGTCACTTGTCTCCACCTACTAGCGCCATGTTTAAAAATGTCTTGCACAAATTCAGGATACCCAACTAATAATTGATTAGCCTCACTAGCCAGATTTTTTTTGTTTAAATCTGATGTGTTTGTATGGAGAACAACAGTTATACCATATATTAAATTTGACTCTTTTTGATGTTATCTAGAAATATGTGCTACTATATTTGTACTGTTAATTTTTTTTTGTGGAACAGCTATGTGTACATTCTTAAGATCTGTCGAATGGACCTTGACAAATTCAACGTCATAAATTCTACAAACATATTCGCTGACATTGATGCAAAACAGATATTGAGGTTTCAGTCATGTTTACGCTAGAAAGTGAAAGACCACTCAATTATGGCTTTTTTGTATACTCTGTATGTATTTTAAATTAAATTTGTTCATGTGCATGAATAAATGAGCTTGCCATGTGGGTAATTAATCTGGCACAAAAAAACGTTCACTAGGGACTATCCTGAGAAATGACATGAAAGTCAGTTTATGAGGGAAAAAAAATCAACTTTTAAGAGTATTTCAAGTGATATCTGTCTCTGGCACAACATCTACTATAATATAAAGAAATATTAGCTCACCATACCGCAGTATTTTGTAGTCCTCTTAATTTGCTTCTGATGGACTACAGGTGTTGCAGGTTCAATTTCTCCACCTAGGTTATGTCTACATTAAAAATGTTGTTTCTGTTTTAAAGTGCTCACTGGTGTTTTCAAGCATTTTCCAAAAGTTTCTCATCCACACTGAAACATCAGAAAATGTTTGCTTTACTGTGCATGCATAAAGCCTCATAAAACTGAGATGATACAGACTGAACGAACATGATCCATTTCAATGCAGTTCTTCTGACAGGATCATTTTTATTTAGGAAAATAACTGCACTCTCTCACAATTATATGTCTCATCGCAACGGCTCTCATCATGTTTTGTTGCAAACAGCAACTGCAAGTAAATTAAAAAATAAAATAAAAATATTATTGGGTGGTGCAATCCACAATTTGAAAGAAATTTATGATAAGCCATGCGGTTTTTTTTTGCACCAAGCAATTTCAAACTTAAAAGCAGGGCAGTCCAAACTCGGCCCTGGAGGGCCGGTGTCCTGCAGAGTTTAACTCTAACCCAAATCAAACACCTGAAGCAGCTAATCAAGCTCTTAGTAGGCATGTTAGAAACTTCCATGCAGGAGCGTTGAGGCAAGTTGGAGTTAAACTCTGCAGGACACCAGTTTGGACAGAACGTTCATTTTTAAGTGAACCAATGTCCATACGGTTGTCAGCTGTCAAGTTTGTATTATGAATGCACTGGGCAGTCAGAAGAAAATGCTTCATTCAGTCAAAGTTGTGGTTTCGGCTCTCAGTGCACCTGGTGCAGTCAAGAATCAAACCTTATGTTTTCTGTTTCACCTAGACCTGTCTCAGTCGAGTTAGAGTTGTGTTTGGGCTCTTCAAAGGAGGCACCCTGTTGGTATGAACTACTCAATCATTAAAAACACAACTGTGAAAATATGTAACAACTTACCCTCTGACTGAACCATCACACAAGCAGGAGCTGGGTTTTGACGGAGCCAAGTTTTGGGAGAACTTCACGGGGCCTAACCCTTTCACAATGTATGATTCAACACCTCTCCGTAGAGGAACGCAATTTCAACTGCGAGGTTCCTAAACAACAAACTTTTACGATGTGCTTGGGGATAATAGTTCATGGAATGTTGGAGCATGGCTTTCTCTCTGGTTAAACCCGAATCTACAGACCAAATCTGGACAGCATAGCATTACCTCATCAATCCCTCTCTTTCCAAATCAGAGGGCTTAGTCAGTCAGCCCTCCAGATGTCCATGACCACATTACAGCAGTTGCCACAATTTGCTTCTTGTCATAACTATATAGTGCAGGGGGCCTTCCCAGAACATCTTGCAACCCATTATGACTGTTTGTCTATGATTTGTGTGATCTGCAAGCGTTTTACTGTGTCTGCTGTGCACATGTCGGGTAGATGTCATTGAGTTTCAATCTTTGATATTCCAGGCATGTTGCTCAAGAACTTTTGATAGCCTATATTTCAAGGTGCTAAATGATATTGCAGTTCCATGATGGAAATCGGATGGAGTTTGAGGTGTTAAGTCCGTGATTAGGTGTAAAAAGGATCAGATCTGCTGGACTGGGTCTTGACTGGTGAAATATTGCTTGGGAGGGATGTAAAACACAATAGTTTGTCGTTAGTGTTGCTTTTGCCCTTATATTTCTGCTGCCTGTGAAGATCTATGAGCTGCGGAGAGGAGAATGGGACGGATCGAATGTCCTTGCAGTAGATTTTGTAGGCCTTGGAAGAGGTCCTTTGGGTATTTTTGTTTTTCTTTTTTTCGGTGAACTCTCCAGAAGGAGGACAAGCCCTGCTCGCACATGCCCAGTACAGACCCATTTCCCCTGGAGTCTCCTCTACTGACAATATGAAGATGTTGACTGTGTTTCAGTGAGGCCTTCATTTCACGAGTTCACGCTTCCTCATTAGCGAATAAAGCAAATTTGGCGTGCTGTCCAGGGAGCGGGCCAGGAGAAATCGAACCCTTGCGGCTTGAACCCTAAGCGGGGTTTTGGGGCTCGGTGTTCAGCTCGATCTCTGCATGCCCCCCGGAGGAAGACGTGGAGCTAGGAGGAGAAGGGGAGGTGGAGGGGTGCATGAAAGCGAGATGCCAAGGAAAGGGAAACTGGTTTATTTATAGTGGAAATGTGGAATATGATTGGCGGTCACAAACGAGGTAATTGATCAACCGTGATTAATTCGTCCAGCAATCCTCCCGAAACTATGTTATTATCAAAACATTCACTTAAGACCTGGGGCCTGTTCCATAAAACAAGTTTACCAAATAAGCCAGGCTTATGGCAGATAGCCGGACTTATTTTAATGCAAATTAACTGGCAATAAGTCAGACTAACTGAAATAAGCCTGGCTTATTTGGTAAACTTGTTTTATGGAACAGGCCCCTGGGCAGTGGGCAACTGCTGTTCCATGTTTTTGTCTCGAAATCCAATTATTAGCTCATACTTACGGAAGTCCTCAAAAACATGCAATTTGTTAAGAAGAGATGTGCTATTTCTTCTCTAAGTAACTCAGTTTTGCCAGGCGTACAATATAATTGACAGAAAAATCCCACAGACTTGCAACAAAGATCTAGATATCTTGATTGAGGACCTAAACACACCTTTGAAACAGAATACCTTTAAAAACTGCAAAGCAACAGTCTGGCAGCTCCTTAAAGGGGTCGTGATCTGCCCTTTGTTTTTTTGTACTCTTCTCTAGCTCCACTTATGATAACAAGATTTTTACAGAAAAAACATCATGATTTAGAAGTAATAGGCTAGTAGTAGGTTTTTAACCCCCTCAGCAGAACGCTCTGTTTGGAAAGGCATGGAAGATTGTAGACTTAGAAGTAAACCCCCACTGATATGATTGACTAACAGTTGTGTATGTTTGACAGCGTGCATTCCTCATGGATGAGATGGATACTGCTGTGATTTTAATCTAAAACACAAAAATAAGTCAATGCATATCAAAAAATCTGTTTACTGGACAAAGCTATAGTGCTCTGATTACAGTCATCCTCACAGTTACAGCAAAACATGTTGCGACATTACTGTCAGATCCACAGCAGTCGCACAACGATGTCTTTTAGTTTCAATCTTTCTGAAAATCCTACATCAAATTGTGCCTTGTTTGGAAATGAATCTACAGTAAAATGGCTTGAGCAGAGGGTCTAGATTTTTACTGACATTATCTGGAATAAATTATCTAAAGTTCATCCACCCTTTGCTAACTTTGGGATCAGACACAGAGTCAATGCAAATGCTGTTTTCTGCAACTCAGCACTGCCAACCCAATCTCACGGCCCTTGGTACATATTTTACAAGGTGTCTAATTTGTACAAATTCATACGCCCTCACACGTACAAATTCATATGATTTTTGCTAATTTAGTACGAATGACCTACACCTAATCCCGTCCCTAAATCTACCCATCACTCGGGTTTATACAGAGTGAGATCGTGCAGATTAGTATGATCTTGCTACGTACGAGTACGAATAAATTGGTTGTGAAAATGTGTTGGCGCGGCATAGAATCTTGTTGTCATCTTTATTGTTTTGTTTTATCATAGACCTAATTAAGCCATGGTGTAGAATCGGTTGTGTGGGGGGGGTGGTAGCTAAAGGATCAGTCTGGTAATGTTTTTCAATCATGGCCACCTATTGTCACAGAATTCATTTGCAAATTGTTGGGGGCAAATATTATTAAATATAATTTAAAAAGACACTGTCCTCTTCCTACAGGTCATTTGTGCAAGCAGCTTATTATTATGACCTTTGGTTATATTTTAAGATAGTCTATATCTAATTATGATAGCTAACATAAAAATAAGAGTGTTGTGTTGTTGTCATAAAATGAGGTATTACTGTTGTTACCATGACAATGCAGTGTGTCGACTTTATTACTACCATTACTTTTTTTTACTCACCATTTACCTATTTCCAATTCACAACATTTACATTTATGCATTAGACAGGGGCTTTGAAAAACAACAGTGTTGTGCTGCTATAATGCAATGCTCTACCAACCAAGCTACACGAATACCCAACTATAATGCTGATAAAAGTGCGCAAGGCCTTAATAAGAAAGTTTCTGTGGCGTGTCCTGCTGTAGGTAGTGGCACTAATTTAGTAAACACTCCTATAGGTTGTATTTCAGGGACATGATACACAACTTATATGGTCATATGAGTTGCTGGACATATATTAGTAATAATAATAATAATAATAATAATAACAATACATTTTATTTATAGATGTCTATTATGGCATTTAAGGTCAACATTACAAATAATCAAAAGAAACATACAACCAGACATACATAAAGCACACTAAAATAGTAAAATTTTAAAAAAATATTGCAAATATCCTGGGGAATACTGTTCTACAAATAAGGGGCAACATAACTAAAGGCGAATCGGACTGTATTGTTAATGTGAATTTTAAAAGATAATATACTATCAAGGATGACAGCCAAAGATTTTTACCTGAAATGAAGGAGGAACTATAGACGGATCAATAGATAAAGTGATGCTGCAAGATTTTGGCAAATTTGATCTGTATTCTACACGAGGAACTTCAGTTTTGTCACTATTGAGTTTCAGAAATTGAGAAAAACCAGGTTTAATTTCTGCTAAACAGTTTAACAGAGAAGGTGAAGAAAATACAAAAGTAGGTAAAGAAGAATTATAAAATTAGGTGTCATCTGCATAAAAATTAAAATGTATACAGAATTTCCTAAATATTTGTCCTAGAGGCAGTAAATAAACAATAAACAACAGAGGGCCCAAAACTGAACCCTGGGGAACACCTGTAGTAACATTTGATGATTCAGATTTAAATGGTTTGAGCTGGACAAACTGAGGGTGTCCAGAGAGATACGATCTAAACCAGGACCTACAGATACCTGTAATTCCCAGGGAAGCTAGCCTGCTTAGTAAAATGTTATGTGAGACTATATCAAAGGCCTCACTCAGATCAAGCAGGATAAGTACTGTTAACTCAGAATCTGTTTTCTGCTGAAGTCTGCTTTTTGACTAGTTCAACTTGAGGACTTACATTAAACATACTTGACCTGTAAAGCAGTAATTCATCATTAATACAGTTATTTTGAGTTGTAGAGTTTTAGGCGGCAAATATGTAAAACTAGATACAACTCTAAGCAGAGTAAATAATGTTTTGACACTAAAATCATCTTAACACATTGTTTATGCATTCTGGCTGTATTGAATTGAACTGTACTGTATTAAAACAGTCAACATTTTAATGTTTAAAAACAGTCCCTAGTCATGCTCTTCACTTGTAAGTGTCTCATTGTAACCTAGATTTTGTTTTGGTAATCAACATTTTGCCAGAAGTTCTACTACTGTAGGTTCAACTTGTACTGAACCTGGGAATATTCCGTTAATGAGTTCATTTACTGTAGAAATGATTTTAAATCAGTGCTACACCTACCATTTACGTCCCAGACAATGTACTTCCCTCGTTTTGAATAAGCGTTGTGTCTTTGCCAATGTCAATTGAGTACAGAATAGTAGAGTGTTTCTCACACTCTACCAACAGCTTTCATTTGGCAGCACTCTACATGTGGAAAGATCTGATGGAAAGGAACCCATCAGAAAAGCGCTGCTGATGTGGATCGTGTGCATTAAGCTACTGGCAGTGAAACACCGGCTGCCCTTCACACACTTGAGTCATCTTGGCTCCAGAGCTTTAACTCATCACCAGACTCCCTGAAGAATAACTTAACAGATATTTTACTGCTGCCTGGACCTTGGGAAAATTAGTTTTATAGAGCCAAATTTAGCCTCCCCCACTCTCTCTCCTTCATCATCTGCATTTTTTAATAATCACCACTGACTTGTTTTATTCCCTGCTCTATCATTCAGTTCTGCCGTCCTGTATTTCCTCACAGCGGGTGCAGGTGATAAGTTTCACAGAGAGTGTATTTAGTGCTGTTTGTGAAGGCTAGAATCACTATTATTATTGGTCACATTTAGGGTTAGAGGTTTGGTATGAACCCTAACCTTAGGTAGTAAACCTCAACTTAATCTGCCCACATTGTTTGGATACTGACATGACTGATAGGAGAAGTCTTCAGTTGCTTTCCTAAGCAGTCAGACCAGTAGTTTTCACCTGAGGACAATAAAAAAGGCTTAAAAAATCAATATGTCTAGTCTAGAGATCAGGAGCTGGATTTGCAGAAATCTTCTAAGGAAAGAAGCAAATTCGTTTCTTACGATAAATTCTATGAAGTTTGTAAGAATTTTGGTGTTGTGATTGTTTTTTTTCTTCTTCTAAACCTTTTATTCTTTAACAATCGTGCTGTGAATTCACAAAAAGTTACTAGTAGTTTAAAAATTGCTTATAAATCTTGTTTGCTAAAAAGAACCTTATTTTGTGTATTTGGTGTAATGCAATGTGTTAATGGGCAAGGCAAGGCAAGGCAAGTTTATTTATATAGCACATTTCATACACAGCGGTAATTCAAAGTGCTTTACATAGAAGGAGTAGAATAATCATAAAATCAATAGTAAAACAAAGAAGAAAATAGAACA
>JAUMHP010000082.1:788947-800317 GCA_032361065.1 Enteromius trimaculatus
TGTCAGCTTCAGGAATCAGTCCTCCGTAAATGTGCTGAACACACTCCAATATTTGTGTTCAACTGTTCTGGAACAGTTTTGGAAACACAACTTAACACTGATTTCTAGTCGTGCCCTCTTTTGGAAGCACAGTGTCTCCAGAACATGGCGAGACCTGTGATGGACTAATTAAACTTGTAATGCAGGCCGAAAGTCTTTATCCCATTACTGCTCAGTTGATGTTCCATTCCAGAACACGCCAGTGCAGTGATGTTCATTATCTTCAGCACTGAAAGCACACTGCAATGCGTCCAATGATTAGCAAATGAATGATCATTTCTTTGAACTTTTTGATGAGTCCTGTTTTGTCCATCACTGGGGAATATCTTCAGCCAAAAGGCCCCGCTGTGGTTTCCCACTTGAAATGCATGAGCTTTGCTTTGTCCAAGTTGAAGAGCAGATGGTGAACCTGTTTCTCTGATATCTCATGCCGGTGGATTCCTCCACCATATGCAGACTTTGGCAGTTCACATCAAGGCCAGTCAGCTGGAAAAGATACGGGGCTAATTATACATTAAAAAACAACTCGGAAAAAGTGGAGAAACGGGCCAAGTATCAAACATCATACGTGCTTCCGAAAACTGGCCTACAGATGAGCACTTTATAGACAGATAGCATTGTACCAGGTTACTTCCCATAATGTTTTACTGTGCTAAATATACAACATTTTTTCCAGGCCTGAAAGATGTTTTGTCTGAAGGGTTTTGGCTGTTCAGCTGTGTTTTGTCTAGTGTGTGTGTGTGTATTTGTTTTAGTTCTAAGTTTAGTCTACGGTTTGCATTTGGAATTGAAGATAGTCCGGCTTTGATTATGATTCCAAATCCAACACTGCGAGTAGAGTTGGTCTTAGTTTCTGGCCTCCAGGCTTTGGATCAAACAGGAGAAAGAATGTGAGGCCAGACGCAATTCAATTGAAACTCATTTGGAAAAATGGACGTTATTTACTCTGCCTGCTTGGCTTTATATGGAACATTCCTTTGATCAGTGACACATGTAATTATAGCTTATTAACTGCTTATTTGCTATCAACAGCTAGCAGTGGATCTTATTTTCAGAGGCTTGTATTCATTAAGAACTGTAAAAAATGTTGCAAAAGTATTCATTTCTTAGTTTCAGTGTAGCTTAAGTGTCGTAGTTTTGAGATTTAGATGCACTAATATGCTATTAACCTAAGCAGTTCACTCTTTTTGATTCATTCTAGCAAACCAGTTCTTTTAGATGGTTCATGTAAATGAATTGATACAAGAATTATTATTTTATTTAAATTATTTAATTATAAATTATTTAATTTACACTGCATTTAATAATCATCTTATTTTTATGTCAAATATTTAGTTAAACGGTCTGTTTATTACTGTTTCCATCCAAATATGTTCAGTATGCTGCTGTAATATATACAATAAGGTTAGTTATATTATTATAGTTTCTAATGTAGTTAAAATAAAAATTAATTATTTAATTAATAATTGTATTTACTATAAACATTTTGCATGTGAAGAAGACCAATGTTTCATTGTTAACTAAAACATTTATATTTGAAATAAAGCTGACGTTAAGTCAAACCTAAACCTAAAAAATAAAATAAATGAAATTAAATTGCAATTAAGATTCAAATAAAATTAGGTTTATGTTGAAGTGCATTACTAAAACTGAAATAAAAATAAATCAAAGATAAATGACAAAAGCAAAATGACTCAAACGTGAAAATTATAGTGAATACTGAAAATATAAAAATCAAGCTATTTCAAATTTTACAAAAGTGTATTAATAATACCATACTAGAACTAGACTTTTAAAAGGTACAAAGTCTGTTCAAAAGTTACTAAATATGTATTTTTAAAGTATGTGTACTTTTAAGCTTTGGATAAATGCGTTAGATAAATGAATAAAAGTACATGTAAATATATACCATTTAGGATTAAATATAAGATAAAAAAGTGTCATTTTGAAAAAGTAGATTTTTTTTATTTTTTTATCTAAATAGGCAACTTAAAAGGAATCATACAAAGCCAGTTTTCCACAAGCTAATATGATTATTTAGGGTCTTAATGATTGTTTGTAATGTTTGTAATATAGTTTGTTTTAAAATTTCTCAAAGAATTTTACCCTGTAAAAAACAGCTCTTTAGAGATCACGCTGTTCTGTGTACTTCCCCTTTAAATCTTCATGAGCTCTGCTGACCCCGCCCCTCTTTTCCGAGGCACTCTGAGAGGATCTTCTTTTAGTCGTATTCATAGTAAAACTTGCTAATTAGCACATTATTAGGAAAGGCGATTTGCAAAGATTCATTAAAAGACATTATACTCACTGCTTCTGTAGGTGACGCTGGATCATGAATGATTTGTGCGAACATAAATGCATTCCGGTTGATCAAGGGTGCGTTTCCCTTCAGAACCAAACGTTAATCCTCTGTGTCTTCAGTCACTCAGATGTCGGGGTAAATCACTACTGCTCTGTTTATTAATACATTCAACAATAAAACACCTCAATCTCTTAGGAGTCTTGTTTGTCTCTGTGTCTCGGTCTGATGACGGCTCACTCCGGGCGGGTTTGAGGTAAGACATCAGTTCAGTCTGTGTGACACGCTGCTGTCAATCAACTATTGTGGGAGTGGCCTCTGTCTGTGTAACACCAACATGCATTTAAGAAAGGCTTGATTTCAAAAGGGGCAACTTATTTTTATTAAATTAAAAGAAACTCCTGGTGGATCTTTATCATTGTAGGGTGGTTGTGTACACACACTCCCAACACACATTTCAGTCCAAACAGCTTGAAAAAATGCATGTGGCACCGGATGACCCCTTTAAAGATCAAATAGTCTAGTAAACTTTCAAACATATATAAAGAACTGTGATTTAAATGTCACTGTGGCATGTGTCTCTGTCAGACATGTGTTGAATTGCCTAAATGACCCGCAGTATAAAAGCACAGAAAGACTGTGCATTATGTCTTGCTCTGGTTTTCAAAAGAGTGGTTCATTTAGCATCAGCTCTCCACGGTCATCCCGAATAAGCGCGGGGTCAATACATTGCCTAAACAAAGGACACATCCATAAACACTGGATTCTAGCCAAAGTCTGCTCCATTATTTATGGAGTGCTTGAATAAACACATTGGGTTTGTGGGAGCGATGGTCATCATCATGTTTTCTTGTACAGGAATCCCAAATATGAAAGCCAGTGCAGTGCAATAGAGATGCAGCCGAGTGGTTCGGATATTTGATGGGCAGTTTGGTAATGACCCATTACACCACAGCAGGAACCAAACCTCCCGGGACTCGCTCCAGCTGTGTGCACCAAATCCATCGATGCTGACTGTATTGCATGCTATGAACCGCAATAAGAACAAACCACCCAGAAGTGCCGCTTGGGCTGCACAGCAAAGCAGGGGATCTAGCAGTGAATTCCCTCAGTGCCGTTCTCCCGTCCTTAATCTTCCACAGTGTTTTCCTCTTTAAGCCTAAAGCTGATTGAATCTGTGAGCCTCTGCCGGTTGCGGCCGCTCAGAAAAAACCTGCACTGAAGGTCACAGGAGGAGTAATTCAGAGCCCCTTCTGTAAAATCTGTTTACTCGGTCTGTCAACTTGTCCTGCAGTGGATTTTTAGGGCTGCTAGACAGCCAGCAGTTGCACAATCAAAACAGGCCTTGGTTTAATATATTGATATTATGCAAACAGCTCGGCCGGAGTGTATTTATAAAGCAAAAGTGGGAGCTGTTCCACAAATACCACAGTTGTCACAGATGCAGTACTGGAATAACAATCAGAAGAAGCGAATGCATCAGCATCATTGTGCCAGCTGTTGCAGTCTCCATTTATTCTGACTTTCCAAAAGAAGCAGGCTAATATGAACTAATAGATGAGACACTGAAACAAATTACGATAGTCATCAAGTTATAACTGACTCTTTTAGGGTTGGGTGTGTGCTGCATTCTCAGTTTATATTACAGGAGGCACTGTAGTCAGCTGTGGTCTGTATTGTCATCTTTTTACTCACGTCTGACCCTGATGGAATGAAAAGAAGAAACAAGGTTTCCTCATCTAAAAAGGCGGAGCCACAGAGCCACACCCACCTATCACCAATGGGAGTGTGAAGGTGTTTACTGGCTGGAACACTTTTATGTAAAGTTAGCTTTAACAAACAAACAAACTTTGTTTTGGCCTGAATTTGTTGCAAATTATATCACGGCAGACCATTCTTTGATTTTGCATGAAGAATATCGGTGTAAAAACACTGACTCAGTTGTGTTCATAAATTTACACACCTCTCGCAGAATATGCAAAATGGTAATAATTTTAATTAAATATAAGGTATCATGAAAATCACACGTTATTGTTTATTTAATAATGTCCTGAATAAGTACATAACAGATGCTTATGCATTCTCCACAAGACAAAATAATAACTGAATTTGTAAAAATGACCCTGTTCAAAAGTTTACATACCCTTGAATTTTAATAATGTTTGATGTTTCCTGGATGGTCTTGCTGTGTTGCGAGGCCCTCGTTGGTCCTGAGCAGTTCAAGCCTGAGCCTGCTGTTCTTCAGAAAAGTCCTCCAGTTCAATCACATTCTTTGGTTTCCAAATATTTTCTGAATATTTGAACCCTTTCCAACATTGACCATATGATGTTGACATCCACCTTTTCACATCAAGGACAATTGGGAGACTCACACATAACTGATATATAAGGTAAAAACATTTACTGATGCTCAAGAAGGCCACACAATGCATTAAGAGCTGGGGGGTGTAAACCGTTTGCATTGTACGATCAGGGTAAATGTGACTTCTTTTGTCTTCTGGGAAAAGTATTTGGTAACACTTCAGAATAGGGGTCCAAAATAATGCATTAGTTAAGCATTAATTAATGGTTAATTTGTTCACAATAAAGCATTAGTTGAGCAAAAACACACTACTAATTAATGATTAAAATGTTAGGTTAATCATTAATTACTAGTGTGTTTTTGCTCAACTAATGCTTAATTATGAACAAATTAACCATTAATTAATGCTTAACTAATGCATTATTTTGGACCCTTATTCTGAAGTGTTACCAAGTATTTATGTAGCTCCTTAAAGGCAGTACTAAATGTTAAAAAATGTGATCTTTAAACAGAAAAAAATCATCCTTGAAATCATCCTGTTCAAAAGTTTACACCCCCCTGGCTCTTAATGCATTGTGTTGCCTTTTTGAGCATCAGTATGTATTTATTTAAAACATTTTTATTCAGTTTTGTAGATATTTCGATAATGTCAATTCTTTTGGCCACTATAATCGTATAATGAGTAAGTGAAGTTGTCCCAGATCTAATTCTGATCATAGGAAAAGTCATATAAATTGAGCAAGTACTTTTTGTACTTTTGTGCTAGTACTTTTTGCTTTCAACGTGGCATTTAGGGGTGAAATAGATCAGAAATCAATTATACTGCGTTTGTGTACAGAAAACACTACACAATAGAAATAGGAAGCAGTACATCTGCATACTGTGTCCCGACTAAACTGGCAGAAATGAACACTTTGAACTGGACGAGGCATAAAAAATTGAGTCTGTGATTTGAACTCAGTTTGTTTTTATTTATCTTGGATCTGTCTCGTAATGGTGTGGAACGTGGCCCCGGCTGAGTGTGTGTGTGTCTCTGTGAGGGTCTGGAGGGGTTTCGTGTAGCTGTCTTCTGTCAGGCCAAAGACATTTAGCTCCCTCGAGAGTGAGAGTCTGTGTATGTCATCATGACCTGGCCATGAGTCAAACTGATCTCAGGTCAAGTCTGGAATACAAATCTCCTTGACTTACTGCACTTGCACACACACACACACACACACAACGACAGCAAGACACAAATCGGCACAGCAGAGGGCTTTGGGTGTCATTCATTCTCACATGAAGACGAAGGGAAGGAGTCTGTCTGTCCCTGAACATGCTGTAAATCACTGTGGGATGACAGTCATGTGGATGACCACTGTCTCACTGTCTGGACCTAAAGCATTCACAGCGAATTAAAGCCGTAATGTAATTCATTTGAAGACCAGTCCTCGGTACACAAACGATAGCATCTGATTCGCAGAACCAAGTTCAATAAGATGCCCTTAAATAACCAATGTACTATACACTCTTAAAGAAGCAAGGTGCGTCACGATACCATAGAGGAACCTTTTATGTCTAAAATTGTTCCATAAACAACCTTTAACATCTGAAAAACCTTCACAAAAGGTACTTTGTGGTCAAAGAATGTTAATCAGATTAAAAAGAGATGGTTCTTGAATGACTGAATGTTTTTTGTCTTTGTGGAAACAAAAATGTCTCTTCTAGGCATCGCTGTGAAGAACCTTTTAAGCACCTTTATTTTTTAAGAGTGTGTGTCAATGGCGTGACACATTAATTTTTTTCCCCCTGGATCTATTAATTAAAAATGCATTAAGAAATGTAAATAATATAATATACAATGCAGTCATTTCATAAATATTTATAACCACAGTTGAAATGCATTATAATTTGTGCAGATTTATTACTGCATCAGAAATTGATTGTATTAAAATATACTTTCTAAAGGTGTAACAATGAATAGTTATTATAATGTATGCAATATGAGTATTATAAAATGCAATGTAATTGCAAGGTGAATTACCAGGCAATACTTTTATCATATAAAGACTTCAAGTAGGCCTATTACCCAACCACGTCTAACAAATAAACAAAAACTCATATTGATACTCAAAAATGGACTTAAACATATATGACACGCACATGTTTGGCATATAATACGCAGTTTTTATACGCATCTACCCCACAACCCTAATCCTACCCATCGTGTAGCATAAACATGCCAAAGTCACAACCACAAGTTACAATTAATGTAATTTTTGTCACATTTCAGGTAACTTAGTTCTGGTTGTCACTCAACATACAGAACTATATAATATTTTATATTTAAGATTTTTGCACTGCTCTCATGGTTTATATGGTATTTTTTGCTGTGAGTGTTTGTGTTTGAGTCTGTGTGGCTGTAGGTTGGATTTGATACACCTGTTGGTGCATCCAGCTGAAGTAGTCAAATCTGTCAATTAGAAATGCATTGTCCACATACTTTTGACCATATAATGTGTATTCAATTCTTCTTGCAGAGCTTCATCTGGAATTAAAAATACACACCGAAGACTGCTAATGTAGCGTTTATAAATGCAATCTAGCATGCCTTTTGCTGTGGTTTGCAGAGGAAAATTCTGCTTCGACTAATCCATCATTTCAGAAGGATCTGAGCCACCAAAGTTCCTTCCTAAAGAAAATTTCCTGTAGAGAAAGCCTCGTTTCACATAAACCCTCACTTCCTCAGAAGGACCATCCTGAAGCTTAGCACGGAGCTATTAATCGAGAGTTTAGGGACGGGAATCCATGAATCCCAAAGACAGCCTTTGGAAATGTTTTGCTCCCATTCTCTCATCCTTTGTGCTCATTTTTGTGGAGGAGGCCTGACACGGACGTGAAATAGAGAGCAAGGGAAGACAAGAGCTTAATATAAACGTTTTTCCCCCCTTAATATTTCTCCTCATTATCTTTCAGTTTTTGACTGGCTTGTGAACCAGTTTCTCAATCGGAAATCTATGAGCAGTAAAACTGCTCAGCCCCACATTGACCTACGTAAGTGGAAAAGATTGTGATTAACCGTAACTCAATTGGTTACCAAACAGTCTGGTGTTTGGTAGTGGCTTGTTTTATAGTCTAATGTTTGGAGCTAAACCTTTTTAACCAGGTACAAGCTAGTTTGTGCAAATAGAAAATAAAAATACAGGCAAAGGAGCGCAGCGACAATCTACAGTTATGATGAGATCCAGCAGAGAGCTCTAAAGCTATCTACCGTACCACCCAGACTCCCTCTTGATCTTTTCCAAATCAGTCAAACATCTGCGAAGAATGAAAGCTTCACCAAGCTTCACATGCACTTTAAGTGCATTTCAGATAAACATGACACTTTTATCAGCGTCCAATAACAAGATATCAAAAAGAGTTTTAAGAACAAAGAGCTGAGAGCGTCGCTTGAGTTAACACCATTGGTGCTCAAACCAGCTGATAGCTTCCATATTTGAGATCCTTTGAGCTCCTAGACATTTAAAGGACTCATATGTTGTTGCTAAAAAGATTTTTTGTGTGTATTTGGTGAAATGCAATGTGTTTATGTGGTTTAAGGTTAAAAAAACACATTATTTTCCACATACTGTACATTATTGTTTCTCCTTTAAGCCCCGCCTCCTGAACGGGTCAATTTGTACAAAGCTCATCGTTCTAAAAAAATGAGGCATGCTCTGATTGGCCAGCTATCCAGTGCAGTGATTGGCCGAATACCACAAGCATGTGATATAATTACATTTTACATTACAATACATTATCAGATTCTCTTCTAACAAAAATCTGGTTATCTTTTACCTTTACATAGTAAGTTACATTAATTGAAATGTTTATGTCGAGTATAAGACAGCATTGAATAGACTGGTTCAGAAGAAGAGCATTTATCTAAAATAGAAATCTTTTGTTACATTGTCTTCGTCCTTACTTTTGAACATGTTAAAGCATCTTTGCTAAATAAAAGAAAATATATGACAGACATGACTTTTGAATGTTATAGTATAAGGTATTTTTCTTGAGCAGCAAATCAGAATAATTTGAATGTGTCACTGAAGACTGCAGTAATGATGCTGAAAATTCACCTGTGATCACAAAAATGAATTGCATTTTAAAATATTTCCAAATATAAAGCTGTTATGTTAAAATATTTCACAATATTAGTGGTTCTGCTGTATTTTGGATTAAAGCAGGCTTGGCGAGAAGAAGAGACTTTAAAAAAACATAAAAAATCTTTAACTGAGATAAAGAGACATGATTGTTCTTTTTCTTCCAGATTCGGACCTGAGCATGAGGACTCTTAGCACTCCCAGTCCCGCTCTCATTCTGAAGTCAAACCCTCCTCAAACAGTCCCAAACGGCCATGAAACATCTTCCATGACTTTTACCATCACCGGTGAAACAGTGGCTCTGGTTCATCCTCCTCCAGGCTCTCGCTCACGCCCCTCCAGAGTCCCTCCGACCGCCCTCATCGAGACCCTGCCCGATCCTGTGTTACTTCAGGTACTGTCTTACCTGTGCACCCCGCAGCTGTGCCGCTGTGCTCGGGTCAGCCGCCGCTGGTATAACCTGGCCTGGGACCCGCGGCTCTGGAGCACCGTCCGTCTGACCGGAGAGCTGCTGAGCGCTGACCGGGCTCTTAAAGTGCTCACCCATCGCTTATGTCAGGACACTCCTAACGTCTGTCTGACCCTGGAGACGCTGGTGGCCAGCGGCTGCCGGAGGCTCTCTGACCGAGGGCTGCGTGTGGTCGCTCAGAGCTGTCCAGAACTGCGCCGTTTGGAGGTCGCAGGCTGTTATAATGTGTCCAATGAAGCAGTGTTTGATGTGGTCTCCCAGTGTCCTAATCTGGAACATCTAGACGTATCAGGTAACACTCACAGACTTTTCAGTGAATGTGATGAAAGAAAATAACTCACTCAGTTGAAAAAAGGCAATTAGTACAAAATAAAGCCTGTTTGAGGAAATATAAAAAAATATATATAATTAAAAAAATGCATAATCAAATAATTACGATTTTAAAAAACGTGTTGTGACTTTTTCAGCAGGGCATTTACATCAATGAGAAGTAAAAAAAAAAATATTATATATTTTTATATTACGAGATTAAAAGTCGAAATATTACGAGGATTAAAGTCGAAATATTACGAGAATTAAAGTCGAAATATTACGAGGATTAAAGTCGAAATATTACGAGAATTAAATTCGAAATATTACGAGATTAAAGTCGAAATATTACAAGAATTAAAGGCCTAGATTGGGAGCACCTCTGTTTTCTGCCAGGTTTGTAGCGAAATACAAACAATTTGTATATTATGACATATATTATAGCCTGACATAAAGCTGAAATTGTTTTAGTTTAAGCAGCAGTGTAAGTCAATAATTTTCCTGATTAGTGAGACTTCACTATAAATGAGTCTATAGCCTGTTTTCCCATGCCTTCTGATGTTCCTTCACTTTTAAATCTTGCTATACTCTTGAAACAAAGAGGAAAAACATATTCATTTGAAAGCTGAGCTGTTTTATATCAAAAGAAACAAAGCAGAAGATTATTGTGATTGCTGGGTGTCTGATGCTACAAATACTAATATATGTAATACAGCGATCTGATCAGTAAAGAGCTCGAACCACACGTTACTGTAAGACACCATTAGTGTTTCACTATAAAACTGAAAGCTGAGACTTTGTTTAAAAAATACTAAAGAGACAAATCTTATTGCTATTGGGTGGCGCACTATAACAAATCCAGTGGAAGACATTAAATATTATTTCCAAGCATATTGTCAAGCGAATATTAGAGATGATATAATTTCTGCTATTAATCCCACATAATACAGCACCCCCTGAAGGAATGTTGAGCTGATGTTAAGATCAAAAGTTCCTGTTCAGTCTTTTAATAAATATCATATTCTTGATATTAAGCAGTCTCTGCAAGTTCTTAGATCTCATCTCAGGAAGATGAAGTGGTCACTCGGACGCAACAGTATTCAAATATGCCTAAATTCTGGTGGCCTTCTCTCAATCCGGGTCATTTACAAGAGCACTATACTAAATATTATAACTTTAACTTGAAACATTTAGACTTTATTCTTGTAATATTTCAACTTTAATCTCATAGTTTTTCCTTTATTCTCGTAATATTTCGACTTTATTCTCGTAATATTTCAACTTTAATCTAGTAGTTTTAGATTTTTTTTTTTTTTTGGTGGCACTAAAATGCCGTCGTAATATATATATAGAATTTAGTTCCTTAATAGAATTTATATTATTAAATTGAATTGAACGCCTTTATTATCATTGTATTTTTCTGCATACAGCTTGTATACAGTATATATGTATGTACATATTAAGTATAAATATTAGTTTTGTCTTTTGATTTTGGGGTGAAACCTGACATATTTCTTTGGGTGAATCTCAAAAATATGTCATAAGAAAATATTTTATTCCAATTAAAAAGACAATGTAGCTTATCTAAGCTTATCTTTTTTTTTTTTTACCATATTTTATGACAGTTTATTTTAAATGTCTTAGTGAAAAATGATGATGTATCATATCACTATCTATCATATATAATGGATTTTATAATAAAATCTTTTCAGCAAGAAATTAAAAGTTCTCTATGCGATCTTGCAAAACACTAGCGGTACAGGACGTACACCAAAGCAAAAACAAACTTCGGCCAACCAATCGGCAAGAAGAGGTGGGGTTTAACGCGCATTAA
>JAUMHP010000082.1:810896-826274 GCA_032361065.1 Enteromius trimaculatus
AAATATGGGTTTAGAACGACATGAGTGAATAATGGTAGAATTTCCTTTTTTTGTAATCTGGATTTTATATTTTTTGGTAGGTCCTTCTATCCTTGGATTCAGGACGACTGCCAAACAAGGTCTGGAAAACAATGACTGGATCCGTTCCTATAAATATTTTTACTAAGATCAGAACAGACAAGAGTGCTCGAATAAGAAAAAGAAGTGTACCGATGAAACGTTTGCACATTCTTGACAACGAGTTTTGATCTGAACTCATTCATTTGAATACTTTGGACTAGTTAGTGAAATTAGAGCAGTCAGCATATGTCTAGCATGAATCGAAACTCCAACACTTTCCATTGAATTTGAATTCAAGAGTGATCCCTACATCTGTAAAACTATTTTAAACATAAATAACCAACAAAACAAGATGGTGTATCCACTGCTCAGCTCTTATCTGTTAAAAGGAGTTGCTGGTTAAAGGTCCAACATTAAATTTGTTTCTGTCCAGCAGCTGTTGTGAAGGTCTTCATGTCAGCAAACAGATGCTACTGACCACACACCTGATTTATTCCACCTACACTGAGTCTTACGCCCATTTACTTGATTGAAAAAGCTCCTCCGCTGTCAGACCCAAGGTTGGTCTAAAGGACAGAGCAGCCAGATGTCCTCTTCACATTAAAATGGGTGCAAGGGAGTCACTGCTTCAAATGAATCAATGCAGTCTGTTTCCTGGAGTATTGACATTTCAAAGGAACATGTCAGCTTTTGGAAGCAGACTTATTTAAGAAATTGATTACAGACAAACCATGACAGATATCTTTTGTTTGCGTGTGTCCAATATGTACCAGTTATAAAGAAGACACGTCTGTAGATACAGTATACGGTCATCCTGTGCTGTATATTTAGTCCAGATAAACACCATGGCCTATGTTTAAATAATGGATGCGTTTACAACAGAGGAGCAAATCCATCACATGGTCATGCGAGCTATTACTTTGCAATACTTCTTTTTGTTTATTTGCCATTTGGTTGCTTATATACAATGCCTTTGATTTTAAAACAAATCATATTTTAAAGTTTTGAGGTCCAATTCTTACTATTAACAAACCATTAACTCTGAATTTTGACTGAATAAACTTCTCATTAATAGTTAGTGTGGAAGTTGTTAAGTTTAGGTATTGGGTAAAATTAGGGATGTATATGTTCATGCAAAACATGTGCTTCCTAATACTAAAAAAACAGCCAATGTGTTATTAGTAGGCATGCTAATAAGCAACAGGTCTAGTAGTGAGCATTCCTAAAGTGTTTCTCAAGTTTCACATGAAACCTACAACTTGAGCTCTAGATATGAATGTATAATGACTTTCAAACGTTTTATACATCATTGTTCCTTTTTTTAAATTTAGTCTTCGATTAAGAAATGCAGCTGTGGGAATCAAATAAGAATACTATGAATAGTAAAGTCACTGTTTTAAAATAAATAAGCACTTTACGTAAACCCCTCCACTCAAATAAAAATAGTAGAGGCACAAAACGCTAAGATTATTCTCCATCATAGCAAGGTGTAGCTGTGCTGCTTTCATACTGATATAAAAAACAGATGGAGCATAAAACAAAAGCACAGAAAAAGTGTCGAACCTTTCCCCACCTGATGTTTGCTAAAATCACACAAAAAAATGAAGAAAAAGAAGTAAATAGCCAGGCTGTGAAAGGCTTTAGGAGTAACCCAACAGAAGAACAACATCTTTTTATAAAGCACCTAAAATATCTGCGAGCCGGACCGCTACTCGAGCCACACAAGCGACTTTACCACACATTTTTCGCTTTAAATCACACGCACGTCTGATTTAAACACCGCGTTACCTCCTTATATCGAATAAAACTTATCAAAACCGCGTCCTTTCATTCGGCGGACAGCATTTAGACGGTAACTTTACCTTCTGGCTTTTATTACTAGTTTTCTCTCTTCACTTTCGAAGCCTCATAGGGGTCTTTTGTCAACGTGTATCCTTCTGTTTGCCTTTAACCCTAAAAGAGCGCCTCTTAAATCCGTCGGTCAGAACAAATCACGCCAAACGATCCATCCTGCGTCCGTCCGAGGTGAAACCAACTACTCCACAAACTCCGACCGCGTTTATCGTCTGCGTGTTTGCGTCGGAAAGATGAGCTGATGATCGCTGGATGAAAAACTATGAGGTCAGCAGACGCTCGCGCAGGCCCCGCCCCCTACAGGAAATACCTCCCGACGTCATCAGCTCTGCCTTATGACGCCACGAGCCCTTTCAGTCCATCTGTAGGCAATAGATAACTCTATGCAAATCCGGAATATTTGTTTTGTATGCTTATTTTGTAAAAACATTCATGTCTCATATCCCTAACCCTGTGTTTCTACAAGTTTTCGCAGTTAAAAAGAAATAAAATGTTAAAACGGTTAGATTATGAATGAGAGTGCTGTTGGTTTGTTAGCGTATTTATTAAATGTATTCCATCTTTTATGAATTAATATTAGTTTATTTTGTTGATAGATTTGTTAAGAAGGTACATATTTGAAGCAAAGTGATACATTCTATTTTTACGGGAGATAAAATAATAATGGTAATAATAATAAAATAAATCAATAAATGATTGATTGATTGCTTATTGATTGGCTGATTTATTTCCCTTTCCTCTTAATTTATGAAACACAGTTTTGCATGTTCTGCCACGCCAAGCACCGTCACCACCACCATCACCGCACTGTGATACTCACCTGTGTTGTAAATAAATCCACTCTCCGGGGTTTGTGTTCACCATACCTCTCTGTCTTGTCGTGCTCTCTAGCACCAGGATTCACAATACATACATATAAATTGAATTATAACTAATATAATATATTGTTAGGAAGCAGAATCAACACAGGAGGTAAGTATAAATCAACAGGAGTATTTATTGCAGTACAGGTAAACAGAATGGAGAAGTCAGATGAACACAGGTGAATAGAACAATGGATGGATTGTTTGTAGAGTGAGAATGTTATGAGAATGTAAATAACTTGACTGTTTTTGTTGGTAGGAACGGTGGAGCGTTGGAGATGGAGGGAACTGATGGAGAAATTACAAAATTACCCCCTCTACAGGGCCCCCTACGATGTTGCGGTGGTCTTCCTCCACCTAGAGGTGCTGAACGATCAGAATCTCCCTTAGAAGGGTTGGATTGAGGATATCATCACTTGGTACCATGACCTTTCCTCAGGACCGTAGTCCACTAGATATTCCAGTCTACCATCGTCGGGATTCCAGGATCTCACGAACCTTGTAAATGGTCCCTTTGTCGATCACTATGAGAGGAGGGGGTTCCTTTGCAACACCAAGCTCTGTGGAGACAGGGAAAGGATCATGAAAGGGTTTGAGGAGGGAAACATAAAAAGGGGGTGTATCCGGTATTGTGGAGGTAGCTGCAGACAGAAGGTGACGGGGTTGAACTGCTTCACAATCGGAAAGGGACAGACAAACCTGGGACTAAGTTTCCTACTGGGCAGGCGTAGACGAATATCCCTAGTGGAGTGCCACACTTTCCGCCTTGATAAAAATGTGGAATGGAGTTGTCTCCTTTCAGCAATGGGTACGAAACGGAGGTGTTTGGGTCAGCCCGGCAGAGATTTGGGGATAGGTTCGGCTGTGTCTGGAGGGTTAACCCACTGAATGGGATTTACGAACATGCCCTCAGAGATAATAGGTTCTGGAGATTCTTGTTCCTCCTCCTTGGTGTACAGACGGGACAAGGCATCAGCCCTTACGTTCCCCTGCAGCTGGGACAGGACTGCTCCAACCCCTGTGGTAGAGGTGTCCACTTCTACAATGAAGGGGAGCTAAGAATTAGGGTGGACGAGGAGAGGGACCGTGGTAAACACATCCTTCAAGATCTTAAAAGCCCTAGAGGCGTCAGGGTTGCAGGCCAGAGTCTTGGGTTTGTTGCACAGGAGAGATGTAGGGGGGCCGATGAGAATGGTTTTTAAAACGTCAATAAAAGTTTGTGAAACCTAGGAACTTTTGGAGCTCTTTAATGGTGGTTGAGGTTGGCCATTTCGTAACTGGCCATCCGCATTCGATGTGTTAGCCGAGAAACTGCACAGAGGGCTGGTGATAAAAGCATTTCTCTGCTTTAAGGAAGAGATGATACTGTCTCAGACGGTTCAGGACTTGTGACACATGTAGTTGGTGCTCGGCTGGGTCTCGTGATTAAAGGTGAATATCATCTATAAAAACAACTACAAGGAAGTCTCGGAGGATCTCGTGCATGAACCCTTGGAAGATGGAAGGTGCGTTCACGAGGCCATACGGCATAACTAAGTACTCGTAGTAGCCGGTGGTGATAAATGCTGTCTTCCACTCATCCCCCTCCTTAATTGTATTTAAATTGTATGCAGTATAAGTCTAGCTTTGTAAAAATGGTAGCGCCTCGTAACTGCTCTATGGCCGAGGGGACGAGGGAAAGAGGATACTTAAAAAAAGGGAGCAGATCAATGGAGCCGTCCCATGGTCGATGTGGCGGCAGGCTGGCAGAATATGTCCGGGTAGGACTGATAACATGTGAATAGCAATGGATTGCTTCTCTAAGGGACTTTCAATGGAGTTGGTAAACAATGGAACAGGTACCGGGGCTTTAAGAGGTAACTCTGGGAAACATTCAGACCAATAGTTAGATCCCCATTTAAGAATTTCCCCTGATCACCAAGAGAGGATGTGATCATGCCTTGACAGCTACGGGCACCCTAGCACCACCTCGATGGTGGAGCCCTCAAGAACCAGAAACTAAATCTCCTCCTTGTGACATTGACCAATCTGCAGGTGCACGGGGTCCGTCTTGCACCGCACATGAGGACTGGTGAGAGATTGCCCTGTGATGGACTGAATGTGATACAGTACTTCAGTTCAAGATGTTGGGTGAGATGTCTGGCAATGAAGTTCCCAGCAGAGCCGTAATCGATGAGGGCTGCAACTGTAACAGAGACACCATGAGCAGTAAGACTCTCTTGGGCAGTGAATGGAGGGATTTTCTCAAGCATTGGAAGGATCGTACTCACCATGGGGCGTGGAGAGCGGCGAGGACATTCACGGATGTGATGTCCGGCAATGCCACAATATAAGCACAATCCCAGCAGAAGTAACTTGACTGTCTTTGTTGGTAGGAACGGTGGAGCGTTGGAGATGGAGGGAGACAATGGAGACACTAAGAGACGAAGAGCTACAACCACAAACCGGAAACGCTGGAGACACAGAGAGGGATTCCAAGGAGCCTGGGGAGAACACAGAGATAGCAGAGAACACAGGGGAAATCACAAGGTAAGTCTTAAATAAACGCACGGACAGTGTGTGGATTTCTGTGGTTACTGATGAGTGTGGAGAGGGACTGCAGGTGGAGGTGACAGGTGTTGGAGGGGAGGGTGACGTGAGGAAGTGAGGGTGGAGCCTGGTGTGAATGTAACATATATAGTCTAATAATATATTCATAATAATGAAATTCTATTTATCATTTTAGTTTTAGTTATTTGACTTGTTCAGTAATTATTTGGTTATTGTGCTAAAATAAAAAGTTGAGTAAAGTACAATTATTTTTGCAATATTAAACTGTATCTAATAATCTAATACAGAGAATTTATTTAATTATATTGACTAATTTATGTATTGTATGTTGAAGAGTATTAATATCCCTTCGATCACTGTAATTTATTAATAAATGGTACAATTTTAGCATGTATACGTTTTTTATAACACCAAATAAAAAACGTTGATTCATATTAGTATATGAGTTTTGAAGGACACTCCCAAAATACTCTCTGTATAAAAATATATCTTTAAATAAAGAATATCTTCTAAAGAAAAGGGAATGAAGAAGAGAAGTGGAAGTCACAGAGGGAAAGAAGTGACACAGAGAGATATTAAAAGAAGACTCTCAGATCCGGTTTGAAACCAGGCTTCATGGTCAAAGTATTGGGTGGCTGCATTATTGAAAGGAATGATGGAAAAAGATCCTGTATTATGTGCAAAAAACAGACCCAGAAAACCCTGGTTGCTATGATTACATAAGCAGAAGAAAAAGAGACGCCTAAAAGAGGCAATGCAGCTTTCGCAACGAATTCCTGCCTGAATACTCAAATACTTCTCTGTCTGCCGGAGCAGCTTTAGACACGCTGTAAAAATATACACCATATTAATGTGTGTTATTGGGACTGATAGTTTACATCTGAATCCTAGATAAACTGTCAGACAGAGTAAACTGAAAGAACTTTGTTTTAGGTTTTACTTACTATCACATGACTGATATAATAATAAATGACCTTTTATTCAACAACTGTTTAGATGCAATTCCTCAGTGTACCGACCCGGTTTATCATAGTACAAACAGCCTTAAAACACACCATTCATTATCTATTGTGTCTATAATGATGTTTTAAATGTAAGATAATACAGCTTTTAAGGGTCATTGTGTTATGGCGAATACAACACTGCCCTCTAGTGTTGATTAATGTGAGTTACATGATCATGAGCGGAGCGTGTGACTTACAACTGAGAGAAATTAGTATTTTTAAATATATTAAATATGTGACGATGGTTTTTATTTTTCTTTAAATAAAGTAAGAATGTTTAAATGCCAATATTAGGCATTTAAAAAGTCAGATATTCAGCTTAAATAGGCCTAAATAAATCAATAAATCATTGTCATCATCAAACAACTAAGTACTGAGTATTATTTTTTAACTGCATATACTATGGTTATGGTTTGGTTTATGATTGGAGTTATGCATAATCTTCACTCATTACTAAAGTAAATACATGTAGGGTTCAATTTAAAATAAAGTCTCTTTAGTTTAGGGACCAATTCACTTACTAACAGTGACTTCTGATAAACTAATTTGCTGCTTATTAATAATTAATAAGTCTAAATCTATTGGGTGGATTAAGAGATCTAAAAATATGATAATAAGGCATTAATATGCTAGTAATATGCTAATAAGCCACTAGTTAATAGTGAGAATTGGTTTCTAAACTAATGCATTACCATTTTCTGTAAATATACTTCAGTACAGCTTTTCAAAAATATACTTTTAAGACACTACAAGTGCACTCAGACAAAGATTTCAAGTGTGTTCATTAAACTGTGTCTTTAGGAAATATCTGTAAAACAAAGGCATGTGGCTACACAGTAATTACCTTTGAGCCCTGAGAAATATTCACTGAGTTATTACTTGAATTAATAAGCATTTATGCAATAAATAATGAACTCAAAAACACCATAGAGTAATATCACAGACATTGCTGTAAGAGTAGTTTGTGGATGGTGGACATTTTTGCGCCTCATTTGAATACTTTCGGTTATTTTTTTGTAAGTAAGCCTTTAAAACCACAAAAAGTGTATTTATATTATGTAAATATGTCCAAAGTCCACTGGCTAGTGCATCTGTTGTAGCTCAACGCCGCCCTCTGCTGTCCCGTCTGCACACCTGCATGCTCGGTGTATGCCATCCTGATTAATATAATTAAAAAATTAACAAAAGAAAAAAAAAAGGCCAAAGTTTCAGAAGACATTTATTAGAGCTGAATCTTTGGAATATCAGTGGATCTGATTGGATCAGAGACAGAGCCGATGTGGAGGAGATTATTTTCCTTGGTGATGCAGATGTTCAAATACAAAACATTGATATCCATTTTAAGGCCTTGCTGTTTTTATTCATTTTTTTTCCTTCCTACAACAGCAACGTACAGAGGCAGTATTGAAAATAAAAGTTTTCTTTGCTTCCGCATCTCCTTGTAAAAAAAAAAAAGAAAAAGAAAAGAGCACAAATTTTCAACGACAGTACAAAAACCAAGAGATAATCGGGGAGCTTTACTATAGGAAATCTGTATACCTTTTTCAATAATGAAAACATCTCGATAATTGACCATTTCAGAATCGTATTACACATTCTGAAACTATATTAAAAAAATGAACACTGTCTTTTTTATTTCAGTCGTCTTTTTTTTTTTTTTTTTTTTTTACAAATGAATGCTATAAACACATAAACTTCATCAAATATATTGATCAGTGCAACATTGTTTCTTTTTCGTTAATGCTACAGTATGCTTTCTCACAGAATCCCGACTGAAGCCAGTCGCCTTTAAACAGCTTCAGCTGACACACATGTAGCATCGACACGAGGACTCATGTCGGCGGAAACTACCGGAAAGAAACGGGAAAAAACAAAGTGTTGGCCACAGTATACAGCACAGTACATGAACATACCGAGAAACCTGTAGAAAACATTAGTATTGTCAGCAGTGAAGCCCTGTTATCGGTTAAACTACGGCATTGCTAAAACCAGACCCATCCAGCAGTCCAGAATAATCCGATGACTATGAGATGAGATGGTCTCCAGACGTCTCAGGAGCATGGGTTGGACCCTGCGGTTTGAGGCAACAGTCCTTTGGTACAGACACAAGGCCAATGACTGAAGCGATGCGTGAGAACATTCAATAGCACCACTCTTAACATGAGAGTTTTATTCAAGACCACATGCATGGTGAGAAAGCGCTTTGATGAACGCTCAAATCAAGGCAATGATGATCGGCGACTTTCCGTTCGTTTTTTTTTTTTTGGTATGCTGGATAAACAGACATTCTGAATGTGATTATAGAGGATACGATGATTATAAATCTGTAATCCAGGTGAATAAAACTCGCCTATGAATGAAATGGATTCGTATTAACATCCGGAACGAGGGCTGCATCTTTTGGGAGCGTAGCAAAACAACCAAACAGGACGGGAAAAGCACACGTTTCACTTTCACAAAACAGTCAGACGATTGTATTTACAACATACAACCCAAGAAAAAAGGGATACTGCAGCTTTCTTTTTTTGTCCTTTTACTTGTTTCTTTGAAAAGGGCATTAAAATATATTAAAACTTATGTACAATATGCAGGATTTCAACATTAAAGCGCTATGAATTTACCGGGATTCGTTTTGCAGATTCGACCGACAGCTTTTTCGAGAACTAAAGGGTTGAAAACACCAAGAAAACAACAGAGGAGGCCAAAAAAGATGTACCAAAGGCACTGACTGAACCATACCCAGAATGCAACAGGGCTGGATGATTTTCCTCGCCCCACCATGTGTATTTACCTTCCCCTGGCCATATATGGTTCATTTGGGTTTTTTTTTTTTTTACACATCTCCTTAAAGCGTAAAACAATCTTTTAAAATAAAAATAAAAGATTTTTTTCCTCCTACCAAAACAAACGAACAAACAAAAAAAGATAAATACTTTATAACATTATTATATATTGGTCTCAACACCAGCATCCGATTGTAAAAATGATCAACACAAACATAATACAAAATAAAAAATTAAAATAATAATTTCAATCATCTGTACATATTCTTATTTTTCATTTTGTGTTTTTTTTCTCCTTGTATTCAATGTTTTGTACACAGTGTCCCCTACTGGTAGGTTCCGTTCACTGCAGCTCCTGAGAAAAGCATGGCTCAGTCCCAGACCTCCTCCTCCTCCTCCCATTGGTTCTCTGAACCACAGAGCCTTGTCCTCCTCCAACCGGATGGCTTCGGCAGTCCGTTTTAGCCCCGCCCTCCCTGAGGAGAGGTTCCCTCTCATTGGTCGGCGCCTCACGCTTCTGAGTACGTGTTCTGTGAGTTGAGCTTGTCCTTCTTTAACTTGACGCCGTCCACCAGCTCAAAGTTATAGTTTTCCAGGGCCGATAAGTTCCTGTCGGACATGCCGCTGTGAGAGCAGGCGCAGTACAGGACCACTCCGCAGATGGCCCCGAGGAAGACCCCCAGAGCGCTCATGGCGATGATGGTGATGAGGATGGGGTCCAGCGTCTTCAGCATGTTTCCGGCGCCGCTGATCTCGTGGTTCTCCACGATCTCTGGGAAGTCTGTGATGTCCACGACTGGAAGAGAACAGATCAGCAGGCCTGTTTAAGATACTGCTTTTGTACTGAATGCAGTCAAATTGAAATGATTTAGACACAGGACACTATCCCCTGCTTTCACAGACAAGGCTTAAGCCTAGACTATATGTAAATCTGATCTGTTTCAGCTGAAAGAAACTTGCACTGACTGATCCTAAACCGTGTCTGCCTTTGTTTTATCTTGAGATGCACGCCAGTAATGTTTTTCTAAGGCATTACTAGTACATTTTTACAAAGAAACCTTGCAATTTTAAAGTTAAAAAAACAAAACAAAAAAAAACTGAAATGGTATTTCTTTTCTGCAAAACTTTTTTTAAACAGTCTCTTCTGTAGTCACTAATTTTGAGTGCATGCGTTATATTTGAGAAAGTCACTTACTGATGTCATTGAAGTTGTCTTCAGGTAGAATTGGCTCTGCTGGGACATCTGGGTCTATAAAAGGGCAACACACAACAGTCAGGCAATGCTCCTGACTCAGTACGGTCATCTACAGTAAGTGAGTGGTTCTCAAACCAGGGTCTCAGCACACTAAGGTCACAATACGGCTTAAAATGATTTAAAATAAGACAAAACACGCTTTAAAATCTACAACAGCTAAAAATGTAGCTTTGTAATTTTCATTTGTACCCTCAACAGCCTTTATTAAGAACCAAGGTTGTCGTGATATGGAATATATGAGAGAATTTTTAAAAAGTGATTTATAAAAGTAATAGGAACTAATAATTAATAGATTTTTTTTTTTAACTCTAAAATATTGTATTGGGCAGAAATAGCTATTTAGGAGTAAAATACATGAAATTATATATACTGTAGACACACACTACCAGTCAAAAGCTTGGCAATAGTCAGATTTGCAATATTTCATTTGCATTGATTTGATAAAAATTTGATTTGATTTTTTTTACTATTTAAAATAATGGGTTTCTATTTGAATATAATTTAAAATATTATTTATTTCTGTGATTCTGTCATTATTCCAGTAAAAAGTATGATCATTCAGAAATCATTCTAATATGCTGATTTATTATTAGAATTATCAAAGTTGGAACAGTTGTGATGGCAAATATTTTTTTGGAAACAGCAATACAATTGACATTTTTAAGAATTCCTTTATGAATAAAAAACTATAATGAACAGGATTTATTACAAATATAAATCTTTGCTATCACTTCTTATCAACTGAACACATCCTAGCTGAATACAAGTTTAACGTCTTTCAAATAAAAAAAGAAATAAAACTTTACTGACCCCAAACCTTTGAATGGGAGTGTATATTGTTAGAATGGATTTCTATTTAAAATAAATGCTCTTCTTTTAAAGCGTTTTAAAAAATATCACAGGTTCCAAAGAAATATGAGGCAGCACAACAGTTTCCAGCATTGATAATAAATCAGTATATTATTATGATTTCTGAAGGATCATGTGACACTGAAGACTGGAGTAATGATGCTGGAAATTCAGCTGTGCATCACAGAAATCAATTAGATTTTAATGTATAGTAAAATAGAAAATTGTTATTTTACATCGCAATAATATTTTTAAGAATATAAAAAAAAATTCTGTATTTCTGATCAAATAAATGCGGCAAGTTACAGTAGCAGTGGTAAAAAAGGCATGATCTCCAGTAGGACCTTCATACAGTGTGCAAAACTGTCCTTCACAGCCTCGTTTGCATTCAATGCAATATTGCGTGTCACCTGACTATCTATCGCTCTATCACTGCTCCTAGTGTCAGTAAATAAAACATGTGCAAAAATGAGCAGCGTTGTCATTACAGCAGTAGTAGCAGACGTAGGATGTATGAGTTCATTTAAGTGTGTTTTGAGCTATAACAGGTCATCTGACTCACCCTTGCAGTCGGCCATGTTCAGATTGTCTAAGATCTTGATGTCATCCACAGCAATGTCTCCCCAACTTTTCCTCTCCACTACACTTTCGATTACCACCTGAAATAAAAACCCAACATTACATTTGAACTCTGTGACCCTGAAGCAGTCATCATGAGTGTATTTGTAGCATTACACAACAGCACACTCTATGGGTCAAAATGATCCATTTTTCTTTTAGTACAAAAAATCATTTGGATATTACAGTGATTAAAGATAATGGCTAAGAGCTTCACTTGAACAACTTCAAAGGTGATTTCAATATTTGAGTTGTATTTCAGCCAGATATGATCCTATCCTAACAAAGCATACATCAATGGAAAGCTTATCTTATCTAAGCTTAACCTCATGACATATATTTAAAATGCAATCATGAAACACCCACTTCTGTACTTCTTTCAGTACCTGGTAGGGTTTGTTGGAGTGGGGTATGAGCACGCGGCCCTCCCTCCAGCGGTTGCCTTGATGACCGCTGACCGTCCAGAGCAGGACATCAGCTAAGCCCTGGCTGCTTTCTCTGCGCTGCTTGATGTGTAGCGTGCCGATGTGAGAGCCAAACATGTGATACCAGAAGGACAAGCACAGGTCCGAGTCCTGGCCCATCACAGACGGACTCACTAACCGAGCCACTTCTGTCTCCTGAGCACCTGTTGCCAGCGTGTAGATGAAGTTCCCTGACCCGCCTGCAGCAGACAGACAGAAAACACGTGAGCTTCAGATGTCTCACACTTTCCGTGCTGTGAGGCCAGCGGGTGCAGTGCTTTTTCTTACCGGTGTGGTCCATGTTTGGGCCGGTGTTTAGAGTCGGGGTGCCGCTGGACTGGATCTGCCACCTGAAACCGCTGTCCTCTGACATCCAGCCACAGAATGAAGGATCGCTAGCCCAGCCGAAGTCACAGGCAAACCACAGGAACGCTACAGAAAGAACACACAGGGAAACATTATTAACATGTGCACTATTATATTTCATATTACTAAAGCAGTGACTCGCACACAGACTATTATTTATATTTTACAATTGCTACATTATTTTTAACACTAATACTACTACTGTGAAATTATTTATATTAATGCATTTTAATATAGTGCAATAAATATGATGTATGGGTAAAATTATGCACACCACTGTATATGAATGTAGTCTCTTTTATCATCAATGATGCATTTATTTGATTAAAAATACAGTACAAATTGTGAAATATTATTGCAATTTTAAATAACAATTTTCTGTGTGAATATATGCTAAAGTGTAATTGATTTCTGCGATGTTCATCTGTTTTTTCAGCATCATTACTCCAGTCTTCAGTGTCACATGATCTTCAGAAATCATAGTAATATACTGATTTACTGCTCAACAAACATTACTGAGCAGCTGTCACTAGGATTTATTTAACATTACAAATGCCTTTTGTTCAATTTAATGAAACAAACACACACACAAAAAAAAGTACGTAACATTTAATTGTTTTGAAGCTCCTGTGTGATTGACTGGACAAATCTATATCAACTGTCCACTTGATGGCAACAAAGAGTTATTTTACGAGCAGAAAACACCGTCATTCAAGCACAAGCATTTCCAATTCCATTCCAAATTCTGTCGAGCCTAAGCCAAATCCACATTTATACACCGAATATAGCTAGATCTCGAGCAAGAATACAGAGCACGCGAAACAATGAGGCTTTGAAACGGAGATTGACATGAAAGAAGGAGGGAGGGATTTAACCATGTTAGATTGAGTGAGAGATAGAAAGCCAAAGAGAGAGAAAGCACGAGGAGCAGAGAGAATTGAGACGGACAGAAAAGCAGAAGCACGTCTAGGATGTCAGCTACGCCGGTGCCTGCACAGCCTCAGCGATGCTTTTCTAGACAGTTTAATAAAGCCAAGCGCTCTGCTCCCTTAATAATGGCAGGATTCTCCACCAGTTTCGCAGGGTATTTGCTCACTGAATGCGAAGGAAAGAATTTCCCATTAAAAGCCGCAGCTCAGGCACGCAGCCACTGCCGCTTGAAAAAAATGCCAGTTTCCAATTAAAAAAGTTATTTCTTCTTTTCCATCTTTAAATGGATTGGGGCTGTCGCAGTGGAGGACAGTGCAAGGATACGTTTCACCGCAGTCCAGAACGTTCTACCAGTTTTGAATGCTTGTCATAGCAAATAAACCACATCCAATAATAGAAAGTGCACACATCTACTCAATGCTAACCAGCCAAGACCACACACACACACACACACACAAGGACACATGCTTATTAGGACCTTCAATCTATTCAGTTGTGTTGCTGCTTTGCTGTTGTGATGAGACGCAGACACAGGGGCAAACACACACACACACACACACACACACACTGGCTAATTAGACAAGGTCAGTTAAGGGGCATTTCTCATTTGCCCATTAGTGAGCAGTCTTGAATGGCTAATCAGTCATTACGCTGAATTAGCAAATCAGAGGGGCTCTTTATAGATTTTCACAAGAACACTTCAGAAACCAGATTACATACTCATCTTTGAGTTTACACACTCATAATCAAATGGCCTCAACAACCAAACAGAGAACTAAGAAAACATACAATAAGATTTTACTAAGTCGCAATAACCTTTTTATGTTTTTATTCAGTGGCGGAAACAGGCCTCCATAGAAATGAGCTACAGTTGCCTTAGAGTTGACTGTGTATATTGACCTGAGACGGAAGAAAGTATGCTAACGCTGCAAAAATAACACGCCGCACCTTTAAGGGAGTATGCATTAGCACAATCCTGGATAATTAAAGAAATTAGGGATTGAATTAGAGGTAAGTACCTTTCTCACCTGGAACGGTGCTTGTCTCTGTGGTCGTCTCTGGCGCAGCCGTTCCACCTGTAGCGTGGGCACAGAGAAGGCCATTAGATGAAAATTTAAAGAGACACTGGCTAATATTTTATTTGGACATTATCTGAAGGTAAGGATCTGACTGTGCTAACTCCCCTCTTTGTATTTGCTTAGCATTTTTATAACGAGCCTTGCCGGATGAGACATGCAAATAGGTTTCTGCTCATGTGGAACCTTTACTTTAAGCATTTAGCAGAGGGGAGTGTAATTCTGTGCAACACACACTCTGAGACTGCACTGAAGTGAACACAGAGGAGATTAGAGGCAGAATTTATGATGCAGTGTTAGTATTAGCAGCTGGAGAGCAGAAGGTATTTTAATAGTCACACATGAATACCAAGGTGCAAGCTAGGTTGAAATAAAGTATTATATTACAGTATGCTACATACTGTGTGGTACTGTTACTATTAAATATGATATATATATGTATTTTAGATAATTCCTGCTATTTTATCGTAGTGAAAATAGAATTTATCATTAAGAAAACATGTTATTATCATTAAATTTTTTTAATCATATTTGAAATGTTATGAATAATGGAATAAATTGGAATGGACATGCTACATGCTGCACATTATTAAACTGTTCTGCATACTACTTCATTAAAATAAAGTAGTGAGTAGCAAGCAAACAGCAGCAGTTGATCGTAGTATATACAGTACATGTTAAATTCTGCATACAACTACACAGTATA
>JAUMHP010000082.1:858003-893090 GCA_032361065.1 Enteromius trimaculatus
ATATATGTCTCAGTGGAAGACCCCACCATGATCCATTATTAGATTTCTAACAGAGTCAGTGATTATTGATTTGTTATCTGTGGGTATTTGATGGAATCCATGATGCCATGTGTTGTAAATTGTCATTTTCACTGTTTTAGCTCTTTTCTTAAAGCCACTAATTTGTGAAGGTCAGTTATATTTTGATGCACATCATAAATATATTATTTGTTGTATTATTATTGTGATGATGATTAAGGGAATTTGGGCTTTGTTTTCCAACCTTTACATGTTTCCATAAATGGAAACCATGGCTGGATGCTTTCATGTCCATGATCACTCTGGAGTGCTCAAAATTGTAAATATTAATGGGAATATACTTCAGAAATATTTTACACATAAAAATGGATAGGGGTGCCAATAATTGTGGTCAACATGTACTGGAGAAAAAACATTTATTTCATCACAAGAATTTCTTCCTATTTTTAATTGTTTTACGTCAATGATAGGTTAGAATTTAGTGAATTCTTTGAATGAAAGATCAAAAGGATAGACAATGCTGATTTATTTTCAAAGCGAGCTTTGCTCAGATTTACCAAGAGATCCAATATTAATGGAGGCCACTGTATATATATAAGCTGTTGCAGTCAGTGAATGTGGCCTTCCCAAACCCTAAAGGCCTCCATTCTAGTCTACTGAAACCTAGGGTGCCAGCAATTACTCATGAGGAGGTGTCACACAAACAGGACAAGGTAATTGCACAAACACTTTTGGGGTTTAGGGTTGAAATCTGTCAGCTGAATGGTCAGCAATCATTGTATCTGAAACTTTCCAAGTTGAAATAAAAGTTACAAAGCTTAGCAGGCTTATAAAGAAATTCAAAGGAACAATTTGATGATGGAGCCAAAAACTTTCAACTTTCATCTTTAGTTTTTGACAATTGCATAAGTTCCAGCAACAGCAGATAGACGCACTCACTTCTCTAGACTATTCTGAAGATAATCTTCTGACAGAGCGAAAAATTCTGTGGCTGTTCCACAGGCAAGAAGGAATTGCATTTTCCCTCTGCGAGATAAGAGCACATTTCCTCTGCACCACTTCTCACACTATTTATAAAGTGCATGCTATAACATTATCTTTTTAGCAAAACAACCCAGAACATACTCAAAGCAAAATGGTAAAAGCGAATGCGCTGAATTCCGAAATATGTCAGAATACACTGCAATGTTGCATTAAAAGCATTGCCACAAAGGGGCGCTAGTGTGGGTATAACTGCTCAGTTTTCTTCTTTAGTTATTTAAGTTTAGGTGGAGCAACAATCTGTTCAAGTCAATGTTTGCAAAACTGTCAAAATACTAGCTAGTTATCTGACATTTGAAGGTCATCCCATTGAATTGTGATGCAAGAATACATACAGTATCAAGTATTGTTTCCTACGTGTTTTTGGCACACTTGTGTAGTTTTAGTATCTCTGTGGATGACTGGAGTGTGAAATATAATAGAGAATTGTTGGTCCACTAGCTGTGTAGCTTCGCGGCTCTTGACTGTGACTGGCTTTGTAACGCTTCACTGCTGTTTACAGATTGCGGTGGGATTCTAGGGTTTGTGTCTAAGTGTGTGCCTTTGTGATTATGCGTGTCTCATACGGAGTCAGAGACATGTCGCTATTGTCGCTAACCGCAAATGCTTAAAATCTCCACACATTCCCATGTCTCTTGGTTTGTTTCTGCTGTTATTTGCAAGTAGTTGGGAAAAAAAAAAAAAAAAACTTTACAAGAGTAAGACGGGGGGAAAACTGAGATGAGAAACGGGAGGGAGCTTCTAGCCTGTAAACTCAAGCCAAACAAATAAAGCTTTGTGAGAGCCATCCAGCTTTCTCTCTCGGTTTCTTCCCGCTCACAGCCACAAATACTTTCAAGTTGCTCTGAACTAAATTTACACTTAAACACCAGAATTTATGAGAGAGTAGTGAAGTGGTATTGAAAAAACACACATACTTGATTCACAGCAGCTAAGCACTAATTCTGACATAAACGGCTAGCTTTTGAACGATTTATTTTGCTTTTCCGCACTAACGTATATACACAGGGCTTATCTTTTCAATGCGGTGAAGTGGCTAAAGGCTTCGCCTCTATGGAATATGCTGTTTATTTAACAGGCCAGAGGCAATGCTTGTTAAAATGATGGCTTGCAGGTCTCCCCTTAGTGCAAACAAACTCAGCAAAGTGTCATAGATGTAATCCCCATGTTCTGTTGAGATCAACTTTACTGTTGTTACGTTAAGCTCTTCCCACGAGACTTCAATGATGTATATCTAACAATACGACATGTCTATCATTGCCTCTTTAGTTCTGACATAATCAAAACCAGACATGGCTGAAGCTGTATCTCTCTATTTTACACATTATCAGTGTTGTTTTTGTAAATTAAAACTACTGTATAGACTGCAGATTATGTTAATTTAAAGCAAGTTGAAATTCTATGTACAGTATACCCTGAAGCACATAGTCATATGTAGTATACAGTAGGTATATTTGTAGCAATAGCTTAAAATACATTGTATGGGTCAAAATTATCGATTTTTATTTTATGCCAAAAATCATAATTGTATTAAGTAAAGATCATGTTCCATGATTTTGTAAATTTCATTTTGATTATTAATACACATTGCTCAGAACTTAATTTGTGCAAAAGGTAATTTTCTCAGTATTTTGATGTTTTGCACCCTCAAATCCAGATATTAAAATCTTCAAATCTGGGAAAAATACTGTCTTAGTATAACAAACATTACTGAAGCTTATTTATTCAGCTTTCAGATGGTGTATAAATCTCAGTTTCAAAAAATTGTGGTCCTGCCTTTGAAACTAGCTGAAATATACTAAAATTACTAAAACTAAAACCCAAATAAAAACATTTAATTACATCCAAATATGTCAAATAAATGAGCACTATTAAATTTTATTGTGTAATTAATTTAAAGAAATACTATAATAATTGCATTAATAGAAAATAGGCATATTTGTATCCATTCTTGTTTATCTGCCCAAAGGTAAATGCGAATATTTTTGGTATTTTGTGAGCTACACTGCACACGGCACTGAAAACCTGTTAAAATGTTAACGCCAAGAGATCTATATTACTAGATCCCTTGGCATACGACGGAGTTTGTGTAACGCTGAAGCAGAAATGAAATAGCTGGAGGTGTTCTGGGTCTAGTGAGCTAATCGCTGTTGTTTATATTCCATATATCTGCAGGGAGAATAATTAATCTGGACACACACATACACACACCTTTCCTTGCCGTTTACCCCCGTGGCTACGCTAAGACAGGTTAATGGGCGCGATGAGAGTTTGAGAAGCAAAATTTGGCCATACTTTCCAACAAACATTAATCTGGAGTCACAGCTGTGGGGTTACCCTGAACACACAAACACACACACTTACAATCTACAGTTGCTGACACATCATTTAGCCAGCCAGCACCGCTGATGGTTCCCCTTGAGAACGAGAATGGGCAATGCACAGAAAGACAGTTTCTGCCTCGGGTTTCATTAGCTCTGTGTGTTAATGTAGGTGGGTTTATTTAGAAGACAAGCTTGTAGAATGACATGCCAGATGTGACCTATGCCACTGGCCTGTAAAAAGCAACTAAACTTGTAAAAGACAACTAAACTGGACACAATGAACAAGCTGCTCTTCTCACGCAATCATTGTCCTACTGTGTTGACACAGGTGCCATCGTAAAGACGTTCAGATAACATCTCAATGAGGAAAGGCCTGGCTAGACATGAGGTAGCGATGATGATGCAGACTTTTGGCATGACTTCACAGGTAGCTAGGTAAGTACACACATGAGTTCATTGGAAAAATCTGTCTGTATCTACAGTTTTGAAAAATGTTGGTCTCCTTAAATTAACGGTAAAAAAGGCAACTGTGGCTGTTGAAATTCGACTGTAAAAGATACAATTTAGGTTTTACGGTTTAAAGTTAAATTTACAGTTAAATATCGTAATTTCATTAACTGATATAATGTTAATACGCCAACCTATTGAAGTACTGAAATCTGTGTTGTAGCTTTGAAATACACTGATAAACACCAAATGTAGGTGGTGATGAGAAAGTCACATGATGAACACAAATTATAATTACAAGCACAGGTTATTGATTAATTAAAACTTATTTTTATATGATCTGTTGCACGAACTGAAAACATTTAACATACGGTGCATGATTTGTAAAAGAATACATTTTGATGTTTGTTTGACATAACCAGCTCCATATGTATGGAGTTTTTCTGATGCAGTAAACGTGCTCTATAGCGCACCCCGTACAGCCTTGCACTAGCAGTATAGAGTCCTGTGAAACACAAGTCACAATGAAAGAGCTCAAAGACTTGTAGAAACAAGATAAAGGGGCATGGTTACTTCAGCAAATGTGTTTTTATCCTATGTTAATATATACATTATTTTTGAGTGCAAGTATTTTATTGCTACTCACCAGAGATTTAATTTCTGAACCGATGTGATGTGCTAGACTCTCATTCATCTGATTCTTATAAAACTAAAGACACTTAGACTATTAAAGCCACTCTGAAAGTGTTGAGACATGCATGAGCCAGTTTTCTAAATGAACCTGGGTTGGATGCACAAGAAGAGTTCCTGTTTACTAGAAAAGAGAAAGGCCTAAATCTGTTTCAAAAGATCAATAAAATCTGCAAGAGTAACATAAATTCAGACTGTCATTCCTACAGCTGCCACATAAAGCCTTCATCTTTCTATCAGTGGTGCATCTCATATGGAAGCCGTTTTCACAAGGTAAATGCAGTATTATCTCTCATCTTATTTCTAGCAATTGTGATTTTATGTTAGAAAACATGTAATTTCCCATTTATTTTCACAGTTACTTTTGTTTTTTACTCAGAGGTGGAAACAGGCTTCCACAGTCCCCTCCTTCTTGACTCTGAAGCAGGGATAAATTACTTCTCCATCCTTCTGTCCCACACCCACGCCTTCCACCTCACTTGCGAAACATCAGCTTCTCTTCTCACTTGATGTGGCTCTGAAAATTGCAGAGCTGTTAACTAAAAACGCATGTCTCCTTCAACCCTAAGAAAGGCCATTTTGGGGGATGCCACGGCAAGGCAGGATGACATGATAAATACAGACTCCTCTTCTTTACGGATGGGATACGCAAGTTTCTAAAAATCATCTAAAAGCCCCTTGTTAAGGATGGTGTAAGGGAACTCTGAGAGAAAGAACATGGTGTCTGTGAAACCGTAGCGGTCTGAAAGCCCCCTGAGGACAGCTCTTCGTTAGATATCCGTGCTGTCCAGTGTGGGTTAGTGCTTGGGTCAGGCTTGATTGCATTCATAGATAGCTGCGGTGGAGAGATTCTCATCTCTTATCTTTCCTGTGTGTGTGTGTGTGTGTGTGTAGCTCCCAGGCTTTCTCGCCCTCTCTTCACCTCATCTTCTCTCCCTCACTTTCTTTGTCACCTTCACACTTTTTTTCCTGAATAGATTCTTCTCTCCTTTTGTGTTCTCTGTTTATTCTCTCTTTCTCTTGTAGTCGTCACATTAGCTTTCTACTCTTGCTTTTTCCCTCCTTATCTATCTATCTATCTATCTATCTATCTATCTATCTATCTATCTATCTATCTATCTATCTATCTATCTATCTATTAAAATACACTGCTTGCTGATAAACAGATATTGTTTAGAGAGAATACTGCTATTTTTTTTAGCATATTGCTGTTGCTGGCATTTTATAAAAGCAATAAGCCACTCAATACACATGTTAAAGTGATTTAACCACAGGTAAGTGGTGTTCTTAAGGACAGAGCGGAGTAAAATCACTGTAACGCACAGTCTCTCGTGGCTAATTGCTTTAAAAACATACAGGCAGCTGAAGTTGAAGATGCCTTTTCTGAAATCGGTCTAGCCATCTGAGAGCGCTATAAAACTCACCAAATACACCGTGTACCTTTAATTAGACATTCTGCTGTACTGCTGCTTCTAGCGATTCAGCCCACACGCTGCGGATGTGTGTGAAACCCGCTCTAATCCACAGCTTACCTCTCCAAATGTAGCAGCAGCAGCTTGAAATGAGTATAATCTCATTTTAAACGGTGTTACATTCTTATAATCACCCCACATTTGAATACCTGCGCACCTGTTTCAACACCTGTGAGTAATCATTACTTTTACTTGTATGGCATAAACACGCAGATCAGATGGTGTTGACAAGGTTTTCAAATCGGTTTCTCTTTCTTTATTCGCCATCCGTCACCCTTCCTATTGCTTTTTCACATTCTTTCCCTTTGCTGTCCTTCTCTGTCTTTAATTGATAAGACTGACGTACGCTCGGCAGAGTTTGCGTAGTCACAGCAAATTCCCATGTCCCGGGCTGCAAACAACAGTATTTGTTGTTCACACGGGATCCTGTGGCCCACCCACGCTGATAAACTGAGAGGGTTTTCTGGAGGAACACACCCAGCCTGACCCCTGGACTGCTCAGAGTCGATATGTTTCAGACTTCTTTGCACTCTCCAGAGGAACCTTATTTCCAATCAGACACATCAAGAAGATGAGTTTAGGAAAACCAGCACTGAGATAATGGAATACTGTGGGAGACTTATTGATGTTATTGATGAGCCAAAGTGTGTGGAGGTGCAACGGGGGAAAGAAGCCCAGAGGAACAGCTATAGCTCCGGGGTTGCTCTTTTATAGCTCAGGAGTTCTGTGAAATATCAACTTTGTCTCCTTAAAATGTATAATAAATAATACAAATTAAAATCTCAATATATGAAGAGTTAATTTGTTAAAAAAGAAAACTAAATAAATGATGTTTTTTCATTGTGCATTCTAATTAATCTCAATCATACTGCAGTTGGGTTATTTTGATTAGGTAAAAATTACTTCTAACTGACACAATAAAAATAATTAATCATATAATATGAAAGCATGATTTTTGAACATTTTTCTAAATATTTGTAACTTGCTACACATCAAAGAATGATTTCCAACTGCTTTCAACACTGATAATAATCAGAAATATTTCTTGATCAGTATATTAGAATGATTTCTGAAGCATCATGTGACTCTTAAGACTGGAGTAATGTGATAATACTTTGCAATATTATTTTATTCATCATGCTTTTAACAGAATTTGTGATAATAATGACAATTCTTTAAAAATCTCCCCATACCATCTCATTGCTGTCAAGAATTTGAGATATTAAACCGATTTTTCTTTCTACAGGAATGACTACACACAAGCGGACAATAAAGATTAAAATAACCGCCCTGGATCATCCGACTCATCCTGAGGTCAGACTCGGGGTAGCCCAGGGTCAGTATTTGTGTGCTGCACCTGTCCGAGGTTACGCAAACACGCTTTCTCTCTCGCTTTCTCTGTCTTTAGCCCTACCTCAAACACAGGAAACAGATCTGAACAACAGGAAATTTCTGCTTATTGCCGTGACATCTCCAGATAAGACCAACGGTCCCTCAGCGTGTATCTGTGTGTGTTTCTCTGTAGGCCAGACAAAGCCAGAACGAGAGACCCTGAAGGTCTACAAGTCTGTTATCAACTGATCATCTCTCCTCCAGGAGCTCTCCCACCGGGGCTGACGAAGAGAAAACAGAAAGTGCTCTCCCTCGCTTACATCTCTCCTTATATGGATGTTGTGCTCTCTTACAGTAAATTCCTACCTTGCACGTATCCTTCTTATTATAAAACGATGGTAATGGCTCTAAAAAGGAATGTGCTGTAGCTAACATCACTAACTCACCCGTTTTGAAGATCTCGTAGCGGATGGAGAAGCCAGCGCCATGAGTCTCGTAATCAGACACAAACTTGATGAAGAGCTGGTTCCCAGAGGAGACCACAGGAGAGGGAGCGATCTTCCCACAATACTTCCCGACCAGCTGCCCGCTCTCATCCACCCCATCTCTCACTTCCACATAGTCATATCTGCACGGAGAGACAAACACACAGATCAGTTCATCTAAACATTAACTCTCTGCACTTTTTGTGCATTTTGTAGAAAGCCGATTCATTCAGTTTGAGTAAATGAACAGGTTCTGAACATTATTAGTTGCATTTAAAATATTATAAATATTTTTACTCCAATTGAAAAATGTTTTTTGACTAGGTAGTAATCCAAAAAACATTGTAGTGTCAATCCCACAAATATAAACATTTTACAAACAAACACATGTATAGTAAACTAGACAATAAACAAAACAATCATTAATCGTTGATTTAGGCAGTGTTCCTGTGTGGCTTTTTTTGCAGTTTGTGATTATATAGATTATATAAACATACATATATAAACATATATATATACTGTTTCAAGAACTTTGTTAAACAATTTTTTTATATAAAAAAAAACAATTACACACACACACACACACACACATACAGTATATATATATATATATATAACAGACACAGATTTACAAGAAAAAAAAAGAAAAGAAAAGTCATAGTGTGTTTAATTAATCTCAATCAAACTGCAGTCGGGTTACTTTGACTAGGTTAGAAAATTGCTTTCAAACAGCTAACACAATAAAACAATAAAAGAGTGATAACTCTTAAATTTCCCCCAGTATAACATCACTGGCAGTTATTTGCCAGCTTTTTGTGTAATTTACCCTAATAAACTGATAAGGACAAGGAAGTAAGCACACACGCATCTCAAATGCCAAGAACACACTGTAAACCGTACTAGCCTGGCTCATGAATATTAATGAGATGATGCAAAATTCACATAATACTAGCATAATGACACCTACAATACTCTGCATCCACAAAAATCCCTATTTTTTTTCCTTCTGCACTCTCACGATGAGTAATGAATCACGAGGTGTGCGTGTTGTAGAGCTAATAAGGGGCAGACAAACGGCTACATATGAATGACAGAAGATGGTGATACCCTTTATATGTCGGTTTGACAGTTTGTGAGTGGAACAATTATAGTATGAGAAGAAACAGGTGTTGCCTCCACACACACAAACACATGCACGCTCCAGTTCTCCTCAAAATAGAATTTCAACCCTAAAGCTATTGGCTTGTGCCGCCACATAATTGAGTCGGCGACAGTTTGGAGGACTGTTGCACAAACGGCAGCACGTGCACACATACGAGTGCTAATATTGTGTCTGTAATACAAGACGAGAGTGGGTGGGTGGTCCTGCCTCGGCTAGCGAGCGAGATGGGATGAAAAACTAAAGCTGATGTGAATTCTCCACTGTTTTAAGTCTGTTTGGACACTATGCTGCACATACTGATATAATAATGCTGAATTTCAATTGGGGGTAGGCTCAGCGTGGAATATGATTGACAGCAGGGTCTTGTTTCCATGGCGTTTAATCACCCCTGACACTCATAACTGCGAGAACGACGGGAGGAAAGGAGAGCAAAGCATCATGGGGAGTAGAACGTTCTATTTCTTTTCAAAGAATCGCAGTTTGGTTTCTCTGAGCTTATTAGGGATGCCTAACCGAAATCTTGCTTGTGCATAATATCATTTCATTATCTTGAGAGGAGTCTTAAAATACTGATATACACATATTATCAACGTACACAAAAGTCCAGATATGCAACAGAATGGTCTAGTCCACCTGTCACACATTAAACGAAGGCATCGCAGACAGCAGAATGTGTGTCTGTGTGTTAGTGTGTCCAGGGGGTTTTGGGAAGCATTAAAATTGGGGCGCGTCCCATACTGTGCATTCAGTGATATAAAGGTTGGTTTGTTTCACACCGTTGGGGCTGGCATGATACCGTATGTGAGCGAATGGAAGGGACGGAATCTGAGAAGCGTGCCGCTCTCTGAGATTGGGTCCCCTGAGGGGGCGGTAATGTAGAGATGACTTCACCCGTGTCTCTCTGCTTGGCTGGCCTGATGGAAGAGGCCTAGAACTCCATCAGTCACAGCAGAAGAGAGTGGCGCTGCTGTGACGCTTGCTATAGACTGTAAAATGTGTTTAAAGTGACAGGTAAAGAAAGTCTGTGAAAACGCCACACAACCTACTGTACTGTCAAAAGTGGAAATTCTTAAATTATGTAGACACCATGACTGTTTTTGAATGCGTTGAAGTAAAGAAAAAAGGTTAGTTCATGTTAGATTTTTTAAGTACTTTGCCAGTGACGCAAATCAACATGATAGAAATAAACGATGTGCTGACACATACACAGAACCTCTGCTCTTGAGACAGCCTGTGCTGCTCACATGACGTTTACAGAGCTATGACCTCACTCTGTTCGGTTTGAGCCCACTGTTTTTTTTTTGTTTTTTTTTGCTTGGTGCCATTTTTTTGGACGCCGTTCTGTTTTTCGTTCCCTGCCCTCTTCCTCTTAAGGCCAGCTGTGGAAACAGCGCTTCTGCACCCACACAAACAAGCTCTGTTCTCCTCTTCTCCTTTATCAGTCTGAGCCGGAGACCTCAGTCTACCTTCAGTCCCATCATGGTACATTTACGCAGGAATCCAGCCAATGCACTTATGCTTTTACTTGCTGCCTTTACGGCACAGTGGCCATAAAAAGCAGTCATTAAATCTCCTAAAGACTTCTTTTGTTTTCTGTCATCATGCTGGCTTGCCTAGCATTCTGGTGAGCTTGACTTACTTACGTTAGGTCAAATGATGCTCTGAGAGACTGTTTTGTCAAGATAAGAGGGGAAGATGAAGAGAAGAAATGCTTAGTGTGATGGTTATGGTTATGGTGCAGCTTGGACATAGACCCTTGTATTCAAGTCCAAACGTGTTCTTGGAGCAGCACTAAAACCCAGAAGAAAATCATTGCTTGGTGAGAATCTTATTCAAGGACCCAGCCCTAACTCTAAAACAAGAATCTGATTTTTGAATCTGACTACACTAATCCACATTACCCAACAGTCAATATATAATTAAATGTGTTATGTGCTTTGTTTTGGAAGGGTTAGGACTGGGATTAAAACTTCCTTTCTGATTTTGGGCCTAGATTAATGCTAGGGTAAGGTTTGGTTTATATTTGTTTGATAATGGCGTTATTACGGTTTCAACAAGTATACTGCTTCAGCAACATGCGGGAGGAAACGCCAGGCAGATGTACGTCCAAGTTGCTGTAAAATCCTGACCAAATTCACTCTTTTAAAAAAGGGAGTGCACTTTGTTGTAAGTCAGAGATTGCTTTGAATACAGCTTGGGAAGATGCTTTAGTGCGGTAATGTGTGAAGATCTTTGACAGTAGCATCCGAGCTCAAGATGGAGAGCATCAGTCTTGTTCAGATCTGTCTGTTTTGCTCTCTCCTTCCTCTTTCAGCTGGTAATTTCTCCCTGCTCTTATGGCTTGCTGAATGATACCTCCACCTAGAGAGACGCACACACACAAGCACATACTTTCTCTCTACTTTAAATCCTACCTAGGTAAACCCAAGCGTGACCAGACCTTTGAAAAATTGATGCAGGCGTTATCCAGCCAAAGATTTGGAGGTTTAAGAAGTCGTTTCCTCCTCAGTGGTGCCGTGAGAATCAAAGGCGTGTTATCGGATTTCAGCAGTCTGTCACAGAATCACAGTCACCGTTGCACAACCGTAGTCACAGTGGAGGTAACATTATACTGTACTACAAGCTCTCCTCAAGACATCCTTTTCGCTGCGGCTTTGAAAAACAGCAGGCTTCTCCTGCCTGCACATAAAGTCTTAGCACCTTCGGAAATCTTGTTTATGGCATTTTTTAGTCAGGCACGGCACTTGTTCCCTAACACAGATGGACCTTGTAAAACTGGAGTGGGAGGTATTAGAATAAGATGCAGATGGAACTGCAGTAGTCGCCTCAAGGCCAGTGCTGCTCACGAAAAAAAGAAAAGAAAAGGCTTTTAGCATTCTAGCCACATTCTCATTTCTGTTTTTAAAGACTACTCGGCACAGGCTGCGCTCAGTTTCATACCATTCCACGAGCTCAGTGGATCTGGAGTGCCAACGTGGCCCTGATAATCAACTGCAGGGCATTATGGGATTGACTGCAGAGGCCATTTTACATTCGAAGAAAGACTTTTTCCCAGTGAGGTCTGTGTGAAACAGTATTTGCTAATCTGTTTCTTTGGGAACTTGCGGCGGTCTGAAACTGCAAAATGGAATTGGCCATTAACAGACCAAGAAAAAACAGCAGGGACCGATTTTAAAATAGAGTTTGGACCCTGAAGCCAAGAAGAGAGGTGTAAAGCATTCTCATCAAGTACAGAGTCCCAATTTCTCAGACCAGACACTTCTCCAACTGCCCCAGGTCTTAAACCACCTCCTCGCTCCTCCAGGATTCCGCCTGCTTCATTTTACGACCCCAGAAGAGACAGCGAACAGATTGTTTTTAATGCATTCCCCTCCTCTCTCTGTCTATCTTTGCCCTCTTCAACTGCTCCAGATCTTTTGGCTTATACCACTGGATTGTTGTTAGGGATTGTGAACCTTCATAAAGTCTCTAAGGCCCCTTCACACACACACACTTTCAACCATAATAGCGGTGAGAATAGCCTGCCAATCCAAAGGGGAAATTAAAACAAAAAGAATGAATCTAATTCTCAGAGAACTTCGCTTCGCTGCCTTGCAATGTTAACAGACAAGCCTGTCCGCGAGGATAGTAATGGCTACGCAATCCAGAATGGTCAGATGGGAAAGGTAGTTCTTATTTGCACGGCTGGGGTTGAAACAATCAACCACAAGCTAACAATTTATCACAGACTCAGGATTTGATAGTGTCTGTTACCTACACCCCCTGTAAGCATTCACAGAAACAAAATATGACCGAGATGACGCCAGTCTCTGTCGTGGTCTACAATAGAGCGGAACACTCTATCCATCACCATAGGGAAAGATTAGGTTCGACGTGCCCTTTTCAAAACAATAACTCTTTTCTAATCTCATCCTTTGAGATGGAGATGGCTGAGAGGATACACAAGTCATTGGTGTCCTCAAGAAAGTGTAAACAAGTAAAGCTGTTGAGGGACTCTGACCCAAAAATGATGTGCAAAAAAACACCAACAAACTGTCACATAGATGGCCATGCCGAACAAGGTTAACATTTCCACGAAGGAAGCTGAATTTTTATTTTTTATTTTAACACCTCAAGCCTTTAGGGGACAAGGTAGCAGCTCGCTCACCATAACTGTCTACCGCTCTCCATAGTATGTGACAAGCATTAACCAAGCCTACTGTAATGGGCTCCTGCAGCCGCTAGCTGCGTTTGGAACGATAATAACCTCACTGCTGTCACTCAAAATGTTGGTGAGAGAGACAAAAAAAAAAGGCTGGGGTTGAGACCAGAGTCCGTTACACCAGTACAGAGAATGAAAACACTCCCAGATGGAGTTATTAGCTTACATGCGACTGTTGCAGCGTGCAGAGGGAGGGACCATGACTTGAGGCTATGGCTATGAAGTTAGCCGTAGAGTTTTATGATAACTGTGTAACGGCTTAGTGGTGCTTTTGTTTATCTTATATATTGTATATCTTTTGACTGGTCGAAACTGGTTCTGTTGAGAATGTTTTTCTTTTTTGTCTCGAAAAAATACAGTACGGTTTATGCAAAGAAAAATGAGAAATTAAGCTTGGGTGTGAATGCACTTTTACATAATGCAAGTGTGCTGTTGACCTCAAATAGACTCCTGATCTGTTTTTCCCAAATTCCTGTCGACATCAGAATGAATAGAAAATTGTTTTAAAACAGGTGCAAATAATGTCTGATTTTCCCTAGTGACAGATGTGTCTATCCAAACATCCACCCTTCATCCTTCATTCCTAAACCCAAGTGATTAGAGTAGTGCCATTTAATAATGGGTGGCACAGAGCGCATGTGGTGTAGGCCTGGCGAAGGGTGTGGACGTGTCAAGTGGTTCAATACTTTTCAATTCCATGAGAGTAAATTACTCCAACCCAGCCCCAGTGGCCACAATTGCAGAGAGGTCTTAAGCATCATGCTTAATCTTTGAGACATATTTTTAGATGCTAATCAATTTTGAATGGGTGCAGTGCAGGAGACCACGCCACACGCTTTCAGAAATGGCAATTATGATTAACATTGATGGATTTAGCGTGTCTGCTTTCATTAGCGCCACTAATTAGGCTGTTTGGAGAGACATAAATTCCAGTATTTTGAGGGAATTATTACGCACTGCACTACTAGCCATAATAACCAGACGAAAGAGGTAGAAGTAAAAGCATAATATACAAGATTGCTCTGGCAGTTTCCACTCCGAGTGAAATCACATGTGCAAGCTTTCCATATTTTGTTTACACCTCTGAGACAAGCACTTGTTCTTCCTCTAAACCCAATCCAAACTCAATTTTTACCAGGGAAAAGCAGAGTGGACCAGAAGACAAAGAGGGCACTGTCCTACCACTACATTATTAATTCTCCTCTACATCAGTTTCAGCAAACAATTACGATTCCCCTCATTCCATCATCTGTCATTATCCATTAAAGCAATTTTGCTGGAAAACAGAAAGCTTTATGGGTTAGAATTCGAAGAAACACAGAAGGGATATTAGACCATAAAATGCCCTCATTTAGAATATAACATCCTGTTCTCGTTGGAGGAAGGAGCAAGAGCAATTAATTAGAGTTCTGCCCAGGGGGCAAAATGGCTAATATGCATTTACTGATTAAGTGAAACACATACACTAAGCGAGCCACAGAGCAGAGCTCGGTTAGGCAACATCAGAGTGCCACACTTCTCTGCTAATGTACAATTCCCAAATGATCCAATATAAACACAGCTGAAGGAGCTTGAGGAAGTTTCATCTAGAACTAGTAGGGCAGGATGAATATCTTTGTATCATCCACTGACAGGATATGATGAGGAACTGCACTAAATTGGCTTAACTTTACCTCAGAGATTTAACCTGAGTGTAGCAATGACATGGCAGAGGAAGCTGCTGCAAGCCTACTGCAGTTTAGGAAAAATAAGTTATTAACTTTGCTGGAGCTAAAAGATGTTGAAATTCAATCACTGGAACTTTACTACATTACTTGATGAGACCACTTGATATCTTATGTTTTAAGAATCAGTACTCTCTATAAAATGCTTACATTGGATTCAGCTAAAAATACAATTCAACAACAGAAATTCACTTTAGTACGAGAACAGGACAATGGAAAAAGAAATTGCACTATTTGGTGTACAAGGGACACAGGTCTTCATTCGGTCTCTGTCAGGAGCCCGTTTCACTGGCCATTACTAAGAGAATAGCCACCATTTGTCCCACCTTGACATCTGATAGGGGGTATTATTACTGAGCCAGAGTGGCCCCAGCCCTCTGGAGATGGGTCCATGGTTAAGAAGATGAAAAGTCAAGCTATCGAAAAGGACGTGGATTGAGTTTGAGGGAGGGAGGTGGCTGGCGGGGGTCAGGGGCACTATCATCTATTAAAAATACCCCCTCAGTCAACCAGTGTCTCCCACCTTTGGGCTGCTGCTGATTCTGTAGTGGTAGAAGGTGAAGTGAGCCTCCTCTAATGAGGACTAAATTCTTTCCATATCTGCATAGAGAATCAGGGTCAACTTTAAGGTAATACCTTTTGCTATGCTAATTACAATACTAATTATTCTGAGATATATAACAAGATCCCTCAGGCCAGAATGTCTGACCCATGTCACTAGTCCAACAGCAAAAAAGAAAAAGAACAGTTATTATAGATGTATATCTAAGTGCATTATTTAATAAAACAACCCACAAATCCTATATGGCATAGCGGAAACTGATGACAAGGATATGACCTAGTGACTTTCAGAGTAGGGTTAAAATCAGACACAAATGACGACTGTGCATGTACAGTATGAGACGATAACTTATGTACAGAAAACAACCCTTACTACACACTCTGGCCCAAATGCATACTGGAGTCTAATGCGTACTCTCAAGTTAGTAATTAACAGAATACTTAGCGAGGTCAACTAGAGGTAAACCAGTGGGTGGCATCCATGAGAGAAAGCGAGAGGTAGACAGAACGAAACAGACTGAGAGAGAATGTGCTATAGACTCATGGATGAGAGCGTGAGGTCCCCCAGGTCTACGCCCTGGGTCACTTGAAGTTTTCCCCTAATGTCTCATGTTTCTTTGAGAGGAAAACTGTGCTTATAACTGCACTGGGAGTAATTCAATTAACTTGCTTTCCTTGTGTGTCTTGCCCCCTCTCCTCTCCTTCACCCCCCTTCCTCCCTCTTCCTCCAGGGTTGTACAATGTAGACAGCAGATGGGGGCAGGGAATGGATACAAAGTGCCGCCTTTGACCAAATCAGCATCATATCTCATGGGAACAGTGTCATGGTCAACAGTCAGACAAGGAATTGGGACACGCACACACCCTTTAGATGGCGATTTTTGATTACATAAGAGGAAGAGGGAGAACAAAAGAGTATTCTTTGCTTGGTCAAATCTCTGACATTTGTTTCAACATATCGCAATTCGTTTCCCTACTCTTTCGCTGTCCTAATTCATTATCACGTACATTCTCACTTTATCTCCTTCCTTTCCGTTCTCTTCAAAAAGGAAAGCAAGTTCCTGGAATTACACACACACTGAGACAGCCAGGTGGTGTGTTGTTTTCTTTCCATTGCAATTCCGGTGCATTCTGCTGTGGCCTGGGCAGTGTGCTTGTGTCAAAGTGTGTGCACGCATATGTGTGGTGTCGTGTTGTGTGGCAGTTTGATCAAAGCGCCAATGCCAAAGTTTGGAGGGCAAAATGACCTCTCCATTCACAAACTCACACTGCCACTGCCAACTTGCAGACCTTGTGAAAGATAATTAGCGCAGTATGCATGATATGACCAGCAGACCTGCTGAAAACTAGAGGAGAGGAAAGGAAAGGAGGGACTGACAGACTTAAGCTGGCATCGAGGCTGAAACATTACAAGACCACAAACATCCCACCAAGGGGTTGATTTAAAAGCAGGTTAGTTTGCAGCTTTTGAGACATGTGCTACTTAATTGTGAATTATAGTGTGAGAAAAGTACCACATTCTAACCCCCTTAAACGAACACCGACCTGCTGAAAGACAAGACCAAGAGAAAAGCAAACAAATGGTGTGTACTGCCTCAGCTCAATCAGAGAGCCTTTGCCCCATTCATCACTGTCTCTTTCCAGCCATCAAACTCACTACCAACACTGTTGCAGTGAAAACGAAGATGGACAGCCCTCGGCTGCACTCAAACTGCAGCAAACAAATAAGAATGAGATGAAAGTTAAGTTCTTAAATCAAGATCTCACAGCCTAAATTTACAATGTTTTCAAAAATGCAAGCTGCAAAACTCAATTTGCCATTTTAGCGTGGGGCCCGAGTGGAGCTGAACCTTGTCAAACCTAAATCCCCATCCAACTGGTCCCTTAAGCTCAGAGCAGTGTGGGCTGAACCATAGCTGGGCAGGAGCCCCATCAATCAAAAATAAAGGGCCATTTGCGGCTCTGGCAGCAAACTAAACAAGGCCAGCATGTGCAGACATGGTGCATTAGCTCTCCAACAGGACCACATCAATTAAAGCTTAGGCCCTTCTGATGTTCTCTAGGGAAGCTTAAAAAACCAGGTTGTCTCAAATCAGATCTTTAACCAATCTTGCTGAGAACCTCAACTCAACTTGGTTCCTAAGCAGCGGTAATTTCCCCTCATTCACTCTTTCTGTGTGCTTCTCGTTCTCCGATTCCATACATGGGCCTCCGAATGGAAACATCTTGCCGTGTTGCTAATGAGCTTCATCTAAACAAAATTAGGGATTTATGTTCCACTGCATCTTTACATGCGTAATGCAGCAGCTCAGACATGAAGAAGTTTTACTTTTATGTAGATGACTCCTTTTTCCTGTTCTGTTGTATTTCATTTTGGCATTGCTAAGTAGCGGAGATATTTCTACTTAAGGTTACATTTAATTAGACTGATTTTTTTTTACCTACTTTTTTATCATATCACAAAGTCATATCTTCACATCTTAATCCAGTAGTGAGTTTATCAAGTTGTTCTTTAATCATGTGGCTTGTAAAGCTCTACTTCAGAACATCTGAGCTGGAACAAAACAGAAATGAGCAACAAGATTTACTCATGGCTCGCAACAGCAACTTCCATATTGGGAAAACTGTTCTGTGTGGAAAGCTGGAGAGACCTTTGCCAAATCCTCTTTAGAATCTTCATCATTCTTCTGTCAGCGGGAGCATTTTGAGATTTGCTTCTGTGCTTTACTGCAACAAGGGAGGAGGTTTGCTACAACTTTGTTAATTCCTAATTGAGTTAGCTTACTCCTTCTTCTAATTTATCCAACTATAACTCACACATCCTGTAGTGTTTTTCACTTTTTTTATCCTGTCCGCCCTTCCGCCTCCTCCTCTTCATCTACTCGCTTTCTAACACTCTCTTCCTTTTCTTCCTTTCACTTCCCTACTTCATCACTCTCTCCTCCCCTCATAGATAAGCTCACGCTGAGCGGCGAAGTGCCTAGGCTTTCTGAGAGAGAGACGGAGAGCGAGAGAACGAGGAGGACATGAATCAAGCCAGTGACAGAACAGCAGGGAGGACAGCAGATGTCACTGAGAGAGAGCTTTTCAATCAGCCTGTCCTTCCAACACACGGGCCAAGGTGAAGCGCTTTAGCGGTGGAAAACCCCTTGCCCTGACACACACACAGGCAGAAAGATACACACCGCTTTAATCTTTCTCATTAGCCGGACCACTTTACAACCTCAAGTTCCTCTGTGTCATGCGAGAGGGTTAGAGGGCCAAGGGGAAAATGAGGTGTTGAAATGTGTGCCAGAAAGCGAAAAGGCATGAACGTGGAAAACACACAGCAACAACAACTGTTTCAGAACTGTAAAATGAATGTGGACGGCTACTGTACATACTACCCAACATCAATGAGGTCTCCTTTAAACAATGAAATTTCCAAATAGTGATTGTTTTCAAGCGGGTTTTACAAAAATACGTCATTGGTCAATGCGACAAATAGCCACAACCCAATCTCACTCTATTAGGCTGGGCAGGATTCTCAAACAAACAGCAATGTTTTGAAAGGCAATCACCCTTCAGAAGAGAAATTACATATATCATCTTTTTACAGCTCAGTTTTTCTCAACAGTATGTGGGCACTACTGTGTATGTTTTTCAATGTTTATGCCTCATTCTCCATCTGGACTGGCTTTAGTAACACCACTTCACTCTCGCTCTATATGACAGCTGCTGCCTCCTTTCCCTGTATACCCAGAATCCAGCGCAGAGCCAGAACAAATGTGATTTAGAAGCAGTCTAGGGACAAGAAACAACCTCCCAACACAGCAAACTGCCTAGCGCGGTAGCTTTACGGTCTGCTTTCTGTCTGCTCTGCGACACAAAGCACATCAACCATTAAGGGGAAAAAATGGCATCTTTGTGAAAGGAAACAGGAGCGGTACACCTGTTTTAGGAGCACTGAGTTCGACTCTCTGCCTTTGTGCCTGGCCCAGCGCTGCTTTTGATCTTACGATTGCTTCCCTGACCCTCCCTGAGAACAGATCGCCGTGCTTATGTTTGTTAACAGGGGCCATAAGTATTTAAAACAATCTCTGTCAGCCCAAGCCTCCTCCACAGCACAGAGGTCAAAGCATTCCCTGCCTTTAAAAAGCCTCTTTGCCGAGGATGAAAGGAGGTCCGTTGCATTCCATACTTCTTTGCTTTTCCCTTCCGTGACAACCTCTGATGAATGTGCATGCCATACGGCTCTCTCTGTGTTTATTCGTTGTGGAGGAGTGGAGAGGGCCTGCGTTAGGTGTCTGGAAGAACAGGGAGAGTTACGGCTAACCCAGCCTGTCTATGGAACCTCTCAGTGGGGGAGAGGAGACCCACGGGGCCCCTGCTTCACTGGAGCCCATGCAAACAATGGATTGAGACCCTAACTCTACGTTGATATTTAAACACCAGTGAGATCTAAACCGATTCTCGCCTCGGTTTGTCGGCCACAACATTATTTCACATCAACAGCAGGGCATCTGAGCAGAGCCATTGAGTGTGTATCTATATGAATTAAGCCCACAACTAAATCAAAGACATCTACTGTTCAAGTCTCCATGACTAATCAGCTTTGTCTTAGTCTCCGAGCAACACAGATACAGGATGTGTGGTTTGTTTGGCCAGCCAAGAGTGTATTTGCTCTCTCTGCAGGACATGTGGCAGTTTGTGGGCTGACCCAGCAGGGCGGCGCTGAAGGTTGGTCACTGCAAAGCTGAGGGCTAGCCAAGGGCCTTTTAGTGACCTCCTTTGGGACCAATCTTGAGCAAGCATTCTCTGAATGCCATCTTGACTATTCACAAGAGCAAACACATGCACAAATCTAAACCGACCAGCCATTGTTGTGCATCCTCTGACTAGGTACAAAGAACATTGCTTCAAGCAGTGAAGCTTATCTCTTTTGAGAGCAAAGCTGCACTCTGTCCTTTGCCATGTTTCAACAATTCCTCCGTCCAACGCATCCCCTCACCGCTTCAAGACAGGAATGTAACAATCGGGGGGAAATGTTTCCAGTTTTTGTTTGGTCAGCGGATTGGGGCGCATCAATGATTCATAGTGCTGTCAGAGGAATGTGCTATCAGGAGAGGACGGCCTCTGACACAACACAGTACACACACACATAGACACAGTATGACCTCACTGAAGTCCATCTGTGTTAATAACACTAAATACACCAGTGTGACAATCTCCCTTTTTTTCTCAGAAATGTGCAGTACAGCCAGGTCATTTATTATCATTAGATTATTAGATTTAATATTTGAATAAAAAGAATAAATGGCATTTATTTAAATGTGCAATCAAAAGTAAATGTAAAAAAATCCTCTCTCAATTTGTCCATTTGTTTAGAGAGATCATCATACGCGTGCACAGCACCCACAGTTGACTCGGATCTGGCAGCTGTTTTTTTTCACAAGTGGACACGAAGCATTTCTTGTTTGCTTTGTTGATAACGAACATGTTATGCTGAGCATGTGCGTTCCATTTGTTGCTAATTAGATTGCGAGCGGCGCACTGAAGCGTGTGTTGTAGCTTCCCTCGCTCGGCAGTCCATCTGATAAAGAAGCCATTTCGGCCATCAACAGTTTCCATTATGCAAGAAGCCCTTAATGTGTGTCCAGCTGAATCTGGGAGTCAAGAAAACACCCCCTAATCTGCAGAAACCAGATCCACCAAACAGATGTCTATCTGGTCTCTGAATTGAATTAGTGATTGAGGTGCTGGTGGCGGTGGGGCGTCAGTCTCTGTGGCTCATAACTTTCAGCCAATCGCGACCGAAATTGCTAAACAACTTTAAATTTGTTTGAATGGCTGCAATTTAAAATGATAGATTGAAGTGGAGAGATTACAGAGTGGCACTGAACGCAAGTGAATGGCATGTGTTGCCTTGGGGGGGAAATACAACCGCAGCACGTTTTAAGGAGGAGAAGAAAGCCCTGAAGCAGAGTTTTAGCAGAAAATACAGTGCTGAGGGTACAAGAGTGTCTTCAAGTCAGTACTTAACATAGCTTGTACTGGTATTTTATTAACCATGACCACATGCATAATTATACAGAAACTTTTCTGATTTACGGATGAAGCCAAACACCAAAAAAAGTTGGTAAGATGGGCTGAAAATAAGAGAAACTAATGATGACAGCCATAAGTAAAAGTTGTTTTAGGGGGGGGGAGCAAGCTAATATATTTGAAAAGATTAAAAACAGAGCTGGGATCCAGTTTGTGCAAAAAGCACTCGATAATCCTCAGTTGTTTTCCCTACAACTTCATAATCCAGCACACTTTAAAGAGCTCCCGTTAAACTCGTTTCTATCCTCTGACTGCCTCGGGAGCCAAACGTGCAATTCTTTAACTTGACTTGTTCGAACACAGGCAAACCGTTGCTGGATAATTTCATTAGGAGAGCTCATTATGTCCTCACCATGTGTCTATCCACACTCCACTCGCTCTAAGTATCCCCTGGTCGGAGATTTGTGAGTGTGTGCGTATCTGTGACCGGAGGGGGGTCTGGACGTTTCTGGGCAGCGAAACCTGAACTCTCAGAAGAGACGGACCCCCTATGAGCAGACAGCGCGGGGTCATCTGGGGCTGTAAATCTCTGTAGGTTTACAGAGCCATAAAAAGGTAAAGATCCTGATAAACAGTGCCATTAATACAAGGCATTCAGCGAACACAAAGGACTCCAGGCGGAAGACTATCTGGGTGGAGGGGATACAGTAACAGAGTCGGCCATGCTCTGACAGCACAATGACGTCCCTCAGACCCGCCAGCACAAACAAAGGAAACAGACAGAACGAGAAAGAGAAAGAGAGGACTGGACCCGATGGAAACAAGCTGCAGCAACAAAACCACTGTCAACTGGTGAACCATGATGCAAAAAAATAGCTAATACCTTATTGTTTCACCTTTTGGCATCTGCCAGCACAATGTGTAGAGAAAACTCCAACACAATCAAGTTACACAAACATCAAAAAAATGCTTTTGGAAAACCTTAAAGAAATCAGCCCTGAAAGAAGCCAAGCACACACACACACACACGAGTCTCTCTGCTCCACATCAGCTCGACGTCTTGCAGATGCTCAAGCAGCGCCAGCAGGTGGCGCACCTCCACACTAAATAGTGAACACTTACTTGCACTCTCTGTCTTCCAGGTCAAAGTGTGGGTTGAAGTTGATCAAAATCCTCTGGTTTGGTCCTGGAGCCGTAATCACCCATGCACATTTCTGAGACGGGTAGTAAGACGCCGGATAACCGGGTGAAGTGAGGTAATTCGCACTAGTGATTCTGATATTGTCCCCACATTTGTCTGAAAGGAAAGAGAATAAAACGTTCATTCACGCTATAAGGTCACCAGTATCCCAGTATAGGACTAGGTTTAAAAGAACTGATCAACCAGCTGCTCAATATGAGCTTCACGTGCTGGTTTACCACATATACACAACTATATCTAACACAGTGAATACACAGTGATAAACAAAATGAAAACATGATTTCAACCTGGCTTTTCATGATACAAACGCATTACACGTTGATTGTGGCACTGGTTTATTTTTGAACACCTAAAACAATACCACTACTGTATAGTTTGACTTACGAATGACTATGCCGTTTCTTTCCAAGCACTCTCTAAACACAGAGAAAAGCTCCTCTAGTCATTTCTGACCCATTTCTAAGCACTAAATAAAGGCTTGATATTTTCTTCTACATTTAATGTCATTATGTGGGAGGGAAGCATGACCTTTGTCTCTCCCATATTTTATTTATTTGCTCCTTTAACCACTCTACAGCTGATCAACACTGAATTTCATCAGATCCATCAACAACAAACAAACTTAAGAGCACCACATGGCTCACAGTCTAACGGAGATGTTTACATATAAACAACAACTTTTTTATTTCATAAACACCAACACATTCAGCCAGCATGAAATATGTGTAATTACGCCAAAACAACTCGAGATATTGTAAAGAATTATTTCAGGCAAGCAGAATAAAGTAGCTGTTTTAAATTAAGTACAGCAAAGTATAATGCATTAAAAAAAGAAGTAAATGACCTCTTTCTAATTTTATCGTCAGTATCGTTAATAATGTTGAGAGCGAATCATGACCCTATAATCACTCTTAAAAACACAAAATCTGTTATGCTCAATCATTATTTTAATTCATAAATGCACAGTATACGCAATATTATCTACACTGGAGATCATAAAAACTTAAATGACAAAACCACATTCAAGTGACCCCATCAAATTTAGCTTAAAGCCTTCTAGACTTTATTCCGGACAGACACGACACACATTATGTGACTTTATGTGAATTATAGCAAAGCACGCGAGCGAGTGCGCAAACAGGACTGAAAACTTTATGACTAACTACAATAAAACATCGAAAATGGCCTAGTAAATTATACTTTTCCGAAAGTTTATAAATACTATCACACCTACACTTAACCAAACTTATTCACGACTAAAGGGCAAAAATATTTTTTAACTATAATTGCAGTTCGTAATATCAGACCAGTTAGGCATAAGACTCTCTGAAATAATGTTTAAACGCAGTCTCCAAAATGTGGCCAAGATTAGAGTCAGTCACACAAAACTTTTTAGACGGACAGAAAACTTTAGGTCGCACGTTATAATATATATAATAACACGTTATTAATACACACAACATAATACTCAACTAAATCTATATATAACTAAATCTATATTTATATATTCATAAATATGAATACAATATTTATTAAAATATGGGTTTCAAAATTTTTTACATATTTGTAAGCACATTAACGTACGTTACTTTCATCTTTTAAGAAATGTTTTTAATTTAAGTTTTTAATTTTTCATTATAATAAATAATAATACTATAATGTAAATTATATATTTTTAAGAAATATTCGCAATTTGTAAAATTTTCATATTATTAATTTAAGTTGTTTTAAAATATATCTACAATGTAAACACATGACCACGATCGGTGCGTTTGTTGTAGAGCGCAAAAACCAACTGAACATCGGAGCGGGTGAAATGAACTGACTGGTCATCCAGTGTCCGACACAGGCGGCAGGTGAAAGCAGGTGACCAGGCTAAAGTCGCAACTCGATTTTAGGCTTTCCCCATCTAATCCCAAGAAAAGTCACCGAACACCCCGGTCACTGAGTTTCGGTTGACACTCACCATTTTGGAAAGCACTGACGATGAGAAAGATTCCCGTAAAGAGGATCAGCACTAATCCACAATGCATCCTCGATTCCTTGAGTTCTGCGTGTGAAAATAATACAAATCTGAAAAATTAAGAAAAACGAAAATCCTTAAAAGGCCGTGTAGGGGTAAATCCTCTCGTTCGGAAGGAAGGAAACCAAAAGAAGGCGTAAAAGGGTCTAAGAGCTGTAGAAATGCGGGGTTTTGTGCGTCTTCAGGTCGCTTGCATTCTGCCATTCAGCTCTGGTTTCCTCTGTGCTCTCCCAGCCGCGCTCCTCTCTCCTTTGCCATTTCCTTCAGCCTGTTAAAGAATGACAGAAAAAAACGTTGCAGCTCCGCGAAATAGACGAGCAAACGGGCGTAATCCTGTGCGTAAAGTGGGCGAGAGAGATCGCGTGTAGCTAGACTTTGGCTAAAAGTGGCTTGGATACGCGAATCAGCCTCCGCGTAGTAACCCGGCGTTCTGCTTAGTCTCAAAATCTGAGTGAGGAACACAAACATCTGGCGATTGGCCTTGCCATAACAGCGTCTTAAACAAGGGATACACCCCCTAAATTACGCTTCTCCTCTTCCTAGAGTTTGTTGCTCTGCCGTGTGCCAGACGCGCAGGGGATTCTCATTGGTTTGATTACACATATGCAAAGCCCGACCTATATGGAGCCCAACCTCTCGTATAAAAAGAGCCCATAGACCTCTGCGAGGCACTGTCCAGCCCTCGCGCGCCGTGGAAGTGTGTGCTGCTGTCTTTATATCGAGCGACGACTGAACTTGCTGATCAAAATAAATAACTGGACTCAATATAACACCAGCCACTTTTCCTTTCAAAACGAGAAAAGCACTATATCGCTCTAGCTATATCTTGCATACGAGAACCGTTTCAAATAAAGCGCAAAACTGTAAAACAACCCTTTATTTTATCGATATTACTTCTAATTTGAACTATAGTATTATATTAACTATATTAGCCTATTTGTAGGCTATACATGCATGCAAACACACAATTAAAGACTAAACGAACACCAGCATGAATGCATGCAGACGTACGATTATTATAGTTGTTACAATGTAACTTCATTCAATATTGCACAATTCTGATTAATAGGAGGATGCATTATACTTGTATGTTAATATGTCCATATAGGGGCAACCTGCTTTTTTCCTTTAAGGGTTTATCACACTGAAATCTGTTGCAAGCACGTCTCGGTTACGCTGCATGGTGCCTCAAAACGCGCGTTTCATCCATAAATACAAACAGGAGCGTTGCGCGTTACTCAGCAGCAGTATATGGATAGATAAGTTGCACGGTCGCATCGATTTCGCTCTCGTGCACAACGGTGTCCTCGTTTTGTCACCTCAACCGAATCCCTTCTGTTTAGACAAATAATCAGCACTTGCCTACGAGCTGTCAAATCCGTTAACGTCCCGTAGCCTATACAGTATGATCCGGTGAGCGCGATCGCCCAGCCCGTTACGTTCTGCTGCGCTACAGTCCTCTCCAATCCATAAACATCAGCTTCGGAGCCGACCGCGTCTCCCTCTCCAAATACGAGTCAGTCCTCCTTTCCAACTTCGCCTGTATCCTTCCTTCAGCTCTGTACAGCCACCGCGAGAAACACAGAGAGCAGTCGCAGCCCTTAGAGTACGGCTGGAATCTCCCGGTGAACGTGCAATCACTCACAGAGCTCGATACCAAGGGTCGGGTCCGGAGAGAAGGCAGAACGCGCGCTTCATTCTTGAGGAATCTCGGAGAAGTTGCCTGATGCTCGCCTTGTTCCGCGAGGCTGCCCCGGCGAGCCGCCTACACCATCCACACTATCCACTACACTGTGCACTGGATGAACACTTCTAGCAAAACAGTACTAAATCACAATCATTTGCCGATCCTATCACAACAAAGTCTGGAGTTCATAATGCATTTTGTTTGGGATGATATTTCATGCCTATCTGAACCATTTGCAAAAGTGGACCATCAGTTAAAGTGGGACAAAGAGGTTTTGTGACAGATTGCCCTTATCAGGAGATAATCAAATGCAACAGTCATTCATAATTGTCACAAGGTTCTTTGTGATTCTGAGCGACCACATGATGAACGATTCTCTCTACAAATGATTTTATGGTGCTTTTTTAAATGATTATTGGATTACAAAACGTTTATATTGTTGGAAAATTGCATTAAGTCTACTTGCATGCTATGGTTTGTTTTAACCTCCACCTCACTTTGGTTTAACACAGTGGGACACCTGCAAAGGCTTATGATCACGAATCATAAAACATACAACATTTGGATATTTCCTGCCTATGGAAACAGATGTTCACACGTGGCAGAACGCTGTTGATTGTAGTTGGGTTTCCATGTTTTCTGTCTAAACTTTGCTTGTTTCTTTTTTTATAGTCATATGATGATCAAATGGACTCAGTGGGAACTTAGAAGGTGCTGGTTAGAGAAGGTAGACCTTGCATCAGTAACAAACCAGCTCAACTGTCCAAGTCATACTTCAGTGTTTTGTCTAAGTCTTTATTTTACAGTCAGGATTATATGATAGTGACAAGTACGCATTTTACCCAAAGCCCATTTCATTGTTTACAGTGCTATTGTTACAATATTGCGCGCTCTTTCCAACATTACATATAAATATATATAGTGGCAACATTGCATTATGGGTGACAGAACATTATCTGACGCCTTTCACCTTGCATATAAAATCAAAGAAATTAACATAACTTTGATCATCTGCAAGTTTTGTATGTATGAATGGATTTATATATTTATTTATGTTAACTACAAACTTTCTGTGAATGACAAGTCAATTTAAACTTCTTTATTTCCAAGTCTATTAAATTGCATCCTATGAAAATCCATCCAATGTTAATTCATTGAATCGGATTATATATTTTCCACTAGCTAAGTCCATAAACTAAGAGAGAAGTTTTCAAACGCTGGGAAAAAAATCTCGTGGAATATGTGGTGCTTTGTCGCGCGAATTATTCGCACTTCTGGGTCAGTGTTTTCCTTTGAGACCTCTGAGAGACATGTACCTTCCTGACGGCCCCCGGCAGCTACATATAAGACATAAGCGGGCTTCAGCGAATCTCATACCTCGCGGAGGGAAGCCGCGCTGCTGGACGGAGGCTCAAGCCGCTCGGCTCTGCTTTGTCTCGGCTGCTAACAGACCGCCAGAGGACCGGAGCAGCGACGCGCTACTGTGGGGAAGGGCTTAGCTTATGAATATTAACTAGGTCACGCTGACGTTGCTTGGTAACCGCTCTGGAGCGTCCAGTCACGTATTCTAATTAATATTTATAAGTCAAGACCTTCAACATGGCAAGGCTATGGTTGAGAAGCAATACAAGCCTATTTTTTACTACATACTGTGCCATGTACAGTACTATAAAATACAATATCTACCATATGAGGAAAAAAATAACAATGCTTTGGTAAACCACAATTAGGACATAAAAAGTTAAATTAATAAGACATGTTAAAATAATGAGTTATTAAGTCAAAATAATGAGATAAAAGTCCAAATTATGGGTTAGAAAGCCACAATTGAAAGACGTTCTAAAATAGTGTAATGGATTTGAAAATGTGAAGATTGTAATTTATAATTACAAGGTGAAAAGTTAGATTTATCGGACAAGGTCACAAATTCATAATTATGAGATAAATTACAGTTAGAAAGACATTTTTAAGACATCAAGTCAAAACCATTAGATAAAAAATGTTAAAAAGTCATTATTTTAAGGTATTAAGTCTGCTTCATAATTATGAGCTAAACGTGAAATTATGGGTTTGAAAGAAAAATAAATATTCAGTCAAATTATGAAATATCAAGTTTCAATTATTGTTAAACATCATAATTTTAAGAGACTAAGTTACAATGATGAAATAAAAATGGGTTAAAAAGAAAAAGAAAATCTGTAAAAATTATGAAACAAAAAGTTGAAAATATTGGTTAAAGCGAAATATTACGATATTACGAATATTACGACCTACTACATTATAATTATGAGATAAACAATTTGTAATTATGAGATTTATTCTTTTTTTTTTTAAATTATGCATGAAATAGTGCACGTTCTGCATTAATAAATAATAGGCCTTACATGAAACAGTATTGCCTCATCTCAATATGAATGCCAGGTGTGTTTACAGATGAGGAATTTGTTTTAGTGACAGAAAGGTCGCAGGAATATGCTGCCTGCAGCAGACCCAAAAGAATTCAGTTATGTTTAGCAGAAGTGTTGACCTCACTGGTTACCCATTACAAAGATCACATGTGGCCACATTTGTCCAGTTCACTGACCTATTGTTGTTCTACAGAAAGCAAGTGTAAATGCATTGCTCAGCATATGCTAATCAGGCACCACTGAAGGGAACTCAGATGTTATAAACAAATCAGCTTCCATTGTGATCGCGTCAGGGTCCATTGTGATCTCCTGAATGCATTCTTTGTAGAAACCCAACATGCATTTAAGTGGTAAAACACACAGTAAGTCCATTTAGTCCATTTTCTGATAAGATTTGCGAGAGCACTCCAATCTGAGCATTCCACACCCGGCCGCACTCAACAACGATCTGTTTCTTAAACAAAAGCACCTCATCAGTTTATGACCAATCAGTATTAGGAATCCCTGCCACTTCTGCGGATGGGAGAGCGAGGAAGCCTTTCTATAAAATTGTATTTGACTAGACTCTATTCTCCAGGGGGTAATAAGTCTCTATAACAATGAGATTGAGTAATTTCACAGAGTCTACGGCTGCCATATCTAAAATGGTGGTGGTTTTGCGGGAACAATAGAGAGTCCATTTAACAAATTTGTTCCTTCCTGTCCCGAGTTATCTTTCATACGTTCCTGAGGAATAATTAGCAGCGAACAAAAGCACACATTCCGTTCATCTGAGTGCATTCGGGTTCCATTAACGCATTTTTTCTTTCATTTCACAAGCAACCACTCGAAAGGCAAAAATTGCCATTCATTTGATTACTACCAACCTACTGTAGTATTAATGTAGCATTTTGCTTATTCATTGAAAGTGTGTTCATATATTTGAGCAAACCTGTCCAGAAAACAGCCACCCAATTTGAAACGTTGTCGATTTTCTGATTCAACCTCTTAATAAGTCATGATAATTTTAGCCTTGCCTCTAAATGAGAGGGTGTGCCGATTCTCATATCTCTTCTGCCAATGCCGAAGCCACATGAAAGACTTGGTTTGTTTATTTTTGAGGTTTTGGCCCGCTATTGCTAATAAAATAGCATTTACCGCATGAAGTCTCTAATGTTCACTTACATCTGGGATGAAACGCCACCATAAAAGCTAATATAAGTGACTGGCAGACGGCATTGGCATGAACTGGATCTGCATGCATGACCTCTGGGTATTCAGAAATGTTACAGTTTTAGACAAACTTTTCTTAATCTTTCATAAAATTACAAAACAGCACAGTCACTCTTTCTACAATAAATATTCAAAATGGTTTTTACACTGTTTGAAGCTGATCCAGTTACTATATAGCATTCTGACTTTTTGACTTGTAAGTTTTGCACCGAAGGCCTTTTTTAATGTCTGCACATGTTGTTAAAGTAATTATGCATCCAAAATACCAGTCAAAATTTAGTTACATAATTCACACCTTTGCCAGCTGTAGGTGATTATTTGGCTCAAAACACTTCACACACACACACACACACACACACAGACGTGCACACAAACCTACATTACCACCCTGAGTGATGCACAAAATCGCCTTTGGCTTGCTTAGCCGGGTCATTAAAGAGTGACTTTCTGTAACCAATTTAACCCCAAATGTAATGTTAAGTGTGTATGCAAATAAACAACTGTTTTAGCAATTCCTGCTGTTCTAGTTGTTCGTTTTTTATTAAACCAGCATCTATTGCTCAATGATCAAAGCTAGTAGTAATGGAAACTGACAACCAACTCACATTATTAAAAACTTTATATAAAATATCAATATTTGGTGAACTCATTTTAAAAAAGCATTGCCTAGTGACCTTTAAACTCATGATTCTTGATGTTCAAAGAGGCAAAAACAACAAGTCTTTTGAGAATTTGTGAATTAAATGTGTGAACTAAATCATCATTCATCAATAACTTTTTCCCAAAAATGCTTCTTACTTTATTGCATCCAAAAGTGTTTGTTTACATAATATATGTCTGTATAGTGTGTTTATTTATTGTTTATATAAATACACACTTATACAGTATATTATTATGATAATATGTCTATATATATATATATATATAAATTTTGTTTTTATTCATATAAATGTATTGTATAAACTTTTATTTGTCATATATATATATATATATATCTATGCATAGTATTTATATATACACAGTAAATATACACAGTACACACTCACATATTAACAAAACCTTTATTTTAGATGCGATTAATCAAGATTTATCATTTGACAGCATTATTCTTAATTTACTAAATTGCTTCTAAATGTACGAAAAAAGTAGGAACAAATGAAAAATCATGGAATGTAGTTTAAGCAGATATTTTTTTTATGCTAATTTGATACTTTTTCTAGATATTGTATATGGTTTTTGGCTGACCTGATCTCATGGGACACATTTATTTTACATTGTAAAATGTCCCGTAATGTCTGCCATAAACATGCATGTCTCTGGGGAGTAAGCAGGTTGAATGACACTGTACGAATTGGGTCCATCATAAAATTGGCTCAAAAGTATTGTACTGGCTACAGCTGTGTCATGTCTCCAGGAAATTTCTCCCAAGTCCTGTGCACTATATTTGATTCTTATTACATTTCTGTGAGAGGTTTGTTTATATGTGAGTGCCTGTGTGATCCGAAGAAGGCAAACATTCCCGAAACTCAATTAATACCACAAACTTCCAAAAGCTATTTCAAGGCCCCATGCTTCATCAGAGCTATCAGTAAAATCCACACACAGTGGCTGCTGTTCCCTTTCATCCTCTCAGCTTTTTGCTCTTAGCGCAGATGCAAAGTCTACTGAGAATCCCTTGATTAGAAACAAGAACTTCCAGAGTCTATTGATCCACTGGGACCCCGACAGATCAAGACGAAGAGCGCCGCTCACAAAATCAGGGCATCCTGAGAGAAAAGCAGCCCAAATGAAGGCGAGTGTGAGCCGAATCTGCTTTGTTTTACATCGCAGAACAGCGCCATTGTCATAGAACTGCAACAACGAGGAGATTTCACAGAGGCGCAGATGTAAGAGATACACGTTTCACTGCAGTAATGCTTCTCAAATACTCTCTCGAATGACCCAAATTTGTCACGGAGGTTGTCGGCATCACACAAACTTTGATGCCTAATCAAATGATTCATCCTGAAAGGAATGATCAGCGCTCAAAGGATCCATCCGAGGATTACGCTGCAGATGCTTCACCCTTGCTGTAATTGGATTGCAGACACAGCAAGTCAAAACCTCAGATGCTTTCATCGCACCACATTTCAGCACACTCGTCGACATTTTCTGCATATGAAAAGAGGCAGACGGGATGAAATATTCCAGTCACACAAGCATATGCAAGAGCTAAAACTCAAAAGGAACTTCATAAATATCGTAACGCGGGAGCTGCACCTGACAGAAGACTCGGAGAGAAATTATCTGTAGGTGGATTTGTGCTGAGATGAAGCAGTATCTGCTCAGATTGAGGGGATGGCTGGGTTTTTGTTGCAAATCCGTCCGACTCGGAGTACGAAGCATCACTTTTGTGAGCATCTGCCTTTGAAAGTTTCCCTTGTGGCGGAGACAGAGTCGGGCTGCAAATGAGACGGATCCCCTTTTGATCTTTCTTCAAGTGAGAAAGAAATGGGTATGATATTTGGAATTGGAGAAACTCAACTTATCTCCTTCACTATGCAAAAGAAGTCTTCTCGGCTTCATATCAGACTAAACCCTCTAAGACCCAGACCAATTCCAGAGGCTAGAATATACGACACAGACATTTACATCTGTGCGGTAAATGAGGCAACTTTAGCTGCACTACATAATTGCTCAGAAAAGCACAGCCTAGAACAGAGATGAAAGACAAAGCAACAATAAGTGTTTTAGGACTGAGAAGATAAGTGTTCGTGAAATAGGTGCATCTTTAGACCTTGAAACATATATTAAAAAAGTGTATAAATACTGTAAATTATGAATTATTATAAAACAATATAATCTAATATTCCTCTAAATTGCAAACAAAAAACATAAAAAATAAATAAATAAATATATATATTAAAAAATATTGTGACAAATATTTGAAACTATATATATATATATATATATATATATATATATATATGTGTGTGTGTGTGTGTGTTATTATGAATTAGAAAATTATTAATATAAATAAATAAACTTGTGGTAAATTCAGACACATCACACAATTTCTAATATCACTAATATTTAATATGAAAATAACTTTGGTGTTGAGACAGTGTAGTACTTTATTGCTTTTATATAAAAATAAAACACAAAAAATATTTTAATAAAAAATACAAATTAATAATATTTAATTTAGCCATGATTTCTAATAACGAGTCCAGTTTATCACGAAGAAGTCTTCCCACTTCTCAACCTGTTGCTGAGGTAATTATGACCTTTAGTTTGCCTGAAATAGACTGTGGTGGTTGAAACCAGACAATACATTTAAGATTAAAGACAATGAGTAATAAGATCCAGAGCACATTAATGCAGACCTGACTGATTTTAGCCCAAAGATCACAAGTGACTAATGACAGCATGCACAACTCCCATTGTCTCAATTCAGCATGTGTTTGGTCAATAATTATCACAACAGGTGGCAGTGCTTGGACCCCCTGCTGACCACATCTTATGGGACGGTGAGACGGGGGTCTGCTGACACAGAGACGGCAGTCTCCGGCATCGAGCTCAGGAAAGCCCCTGCGACAGAGGCACAGCTCAGATACCGAAGATTAACAGATACAGGAGAGATTAGAGCCTGCAATATGAGAACACAAGACCCCCTTCACCACGGGTGTGTAAAGACGAGCCGGGGCACAAACTGTTACACTGGTGTGTGTGTGGAGGGGGGTGTTAAGGTCAAAGGTATCGGGCTAATGTTTGATCACTTCCTGTTAGGCTTATGTGAAAGGGTCATGTGACTCTGCCACTGTTTTAGTATGAGATCACTTACATGAGATGGGAAAGATAGCTTGATAAAATCAAGGGTTTCTTTGTGTGTGTGTGTGTGTGTGTGTTTGAGACGCGAGTGCTTACAGGTGTGTTCTCTCTCTGGTTGTTTTGACAGTGGGTTGATCACTCCGGGCGGCTTCTCCTCCGTTCCTGCCGGCATGGAGACTCCAGAGCTGATTGAGCTCAGGAAGAAGAAGATCGAAGAGGCCATGGATGGGTGAGTGTCTGAGAAAGGGCCGATTTACTTAAAATCAACTTTTAGACAAAATTAGTGCTGTAAAATGATTAATCACATCCAAAATACGTTTTTCTTTACATAAAATATAGTATATATTATGTATATGTATATTTAACACAACTTTTGTTTAAATATATATAATATCAAATGTAATGTAAATGCGTTTACATAAAATACATACACAATATGTATAATATACATATATAAATGCATAAATATACATACATATATCTCAAATATGCATTTTGCTGCAGATGCTGGTATTTAAATGGGCAAAAAATTAAACAAATGTGTGATTATCATGTAATATAAATCAATATCTTAGCAGTATAACAGATAAAATCATATAAATATCTATACCTTCAATGATGTGTCTTAGTAAGGTGATATTAATGCTTAATATATAAACAAAGCTGTGGTTTTTAAAACCACATAATGCAAGCAATCAAGAGATGGACAAATAAACCTTCCTCAAAAGCCTGATGTTCATATTTCACAATTACTGGGGGAAAAGATGGACAATCAAGTAAGCCCGAGTTAATCTCAGTCCAGAAAGTGGTGTTCTTGAAATATTTATTACAATATTTGCAGTTCCTGCATTTACTTCATATAAATTGGTAAAGATTTGACATTGTGATGGAAGAGCTGGAGATGAATATTTTAACGTTTCTACTAGAGCCTGACCGATTTATCGGCAGGCCGATATTAGGCATTTCCCAAACTATCGGTATATAACGACCGACTTTGATTTGGTTGTTGTTGTTTTTGTTCAAAGGACTTTTATATCTAAGGATATATATCTCTCTCTCTAAGGAGTTTTATATCTAAAGTTTCTATTTTTATACATTTTATTTGTCAGAATTTGAATATATATTGATGTTCCTCTGTTCTGTTGTAACAATAAACGCGTTTCTTTTTAAAGTGCACCATCATATTATGTTAGTTAAGTTAGTTATATTGCCCGTTTCTGAAATAAAATAATATCGTCAATAGGACTGGTACAAAATATCGATAC
>JAUMHP010000082.1:904016-920571 GCA_032361065.1 Enteromius trimaculatus
GTTTTTCAAAGTTAAGTTCAATTAATTTTATGTATATTTTACTCTTTTATGGGTTTATTTTGATTTTGCTTAAACAAAAAAAGATTTCTGATTTTCATTTAATGTACTTTTTTGCACAATATTTATCATTTATTGTATTTCAATTTTATTTCAATTAATAAAAACTAACAAACAGTTAACAACAATAATCTTGCTTTAGAAACTGCTAAAGCTAATGGAGAGGAGTGGGATTATTTTCTATAAAAAATATCTAATTAACAAATATAATTGAATAATATTTTGAATAGAGCAAGATATTTTGTGTGAGGAGTTTTTTTTTTTTCTCTCCTGGATCTGAATTCTGCAACAACTTCTTTAAAAATCTTCATCTTCTCATTCATCAAAGATCCACCGCAACAGAACAGTCCTGTATTTCCAGCACAGCAGAAAAAAGGAGGTGGAGGTTATCCGCTTCCCTGAGCGTGGAAATATTTTTTCTTCATTGGCATGACAATACGCACAAAAGAAACAATTATTCCATATCTCCCTATTGAAAATGACTTTCCATGCGTTAGCTAATTAAGCACATCCAGCAGGTATTAATGAGTGCTTTGTTAAGCGCTATTACAGTGTTGCCACACTAGTGCTCTTCAGTCTATGAAGAGCTGCTGGCTTTTATATCAGAGTAATGGAGCCAATCATTGCAGAATCTGTGAACTTCTTTTGTGTATTGCTTACAGTCTCTCATTTAGACAAAGAGGCGGTTAGATACACTCACACACAACGACAGATTGTAGAATATATGCCGTAATACTAGCGCTGTCTGTTTGTCTCTTTGGCTTAAAGGTAATCAGGTATGATGGAGGCGCAGAAGCAAAACACAGAGGAAATAGGCTCATCTAAAGAACACGTTCACATGATTACATGATTACCCGATGTGTCCTTGTATCTGTTTGTCATTTGGAAGGAGAGGCAAATCATCAAAGTGGGCTGATTCTGTAGTCATAGCCTCTCTATGAGATTGTTCATCCTCCAGGCCATAGACTGATTTCTCAGATACGCGCAGAAAAATGCATTCGTTGCTGTCAAATATATTCTCCTTGAGAGGGAAGTTTAGCTAATGCATATTTATCTGTTGTGCATTACAGGACAATTCCAGCGTCTTTATTTTCTTCTGGTCTTCTCCAAAAGCATCACGAACAAAAGACAGGATTTAATCCATCAAAAATACAGTTAAATTGTGAAATGTTTTTTGTGATTTAGAATAGCTGTTTTCTATGTGAATATCTGTTCAATTGTAATTTATTTCTATGATTTAAGCCACATTTTTACGGCAGTGTTCAGTGTCCTTCAGAAATCAGTTTCCTATGCATTTATTTGAAGTAGATAATTCTATAAATGTAAATAAAAAGCTGTGATGCACTAAATAAATAAAAATAAATAAACATTCCTTTCCACACATGTATTGTTGGAAATATATTTACACTAGCAGTACAACAACCACAATAATAATAATGATGATGATACTACTAATACTACTACTAATAATAATAGAAATGAGATGTACATCAAACCAGTTTGGAACGTTGTAACATTATGTTTATTGCTAATTTCCCTTCTACAGGTTAATTAAGCTTTTGTAAAGTAACAATACCATCTTAATCCAAATTCATATTCATCCACTGACTTATCAAACTCTCTTTGAAACCCCGCAAAGAAACCATTTACTTTTCATAAAACACATAAAAGCACAAGAGCAATTTAACCAATTAACTTCAATTCCAGAGTTATTGTGAAAGTGTTGAACTCTGGCACATTGTGTTCTCTGTGCCTTTGGATTGCATTTAACTTCACATTAGTGCAGCATTTGATTCCTGCAGATTTATACGGGGAGTGTAACAATGTGGATTTGTTGTAGTTGCCATGGAGATGATCGTAGACGGATGAGTTCATATGAAATCATCTCATGTGATGCTGTACTGACAAGCAGAGCATCCTGAATCATCCTCTGTTATCAGAGAGCTTTTTAGGGCACTAGAAAACAGATGGCGTCTAATTCAGTGGGAGGTCCCCTGTCCCTCCTACAACTGTGAGTAACCCTACAGTAATAGTGCTGAGGAATGAGCCAGAAATATCTCACACCAGGGACACAGACTGTTCACTAAACAAACACACACTGTACTGATGTGCATTTATAGAGTACTTGTATAATGAAATAAATAAACAAATAATAATAAAAAATAAAAACTATATTGCAGGTAATATAAAATGAATGAATTGAAATAAAAGCTCAGATAAAGTCATACACAGCAGGCGAGTATATACATTGTATATAAGTGTTTACATACACACACACACACACACACATATATATATATACAAAAATACAAACATTACATATATACACATATACATTTAATTAAAATACATGCAAACATGTAGTGAATTTTACAATTTGTTACAAAGAAACAACAAGACATTGAATTTTGTGAAGTTTGTCATTATGTATTAAATTGCAACTTTCACATCCCAAATCTGTAAATATATAAAAAAACATGACATACAAGTTTCAATAGAAATTACATTAAAACGTGTTAAACATTTAACTTCATAGAAAATGCATGGGCGATGTAAATGCTTTGGGAAATGAATTAATGTGAGAATCATACTAAAAATCAAGTCAATATATAATAACTCTTTTCCTTCCCTATTCTAATTTTCACTTTTGTGTATAATATCATTTTGAAAGGGAAAAAAAGATTGTGAAAAGCAAACAGTTAGAAAGGCTCTATTCATATCAGCGTTGGAGTAAGAGACAGATGAGCTTTGAAAGAATGTTTGTCCTTCAAAACTTCCACTCCCAAAACTAATAATTACAGCTTGACCAAACACCTGCTATCTCTCTTTCATTTCTCCAGCCTCTCAGTCAAACACGTTTAATTAAACCTTCCCGATGTTTAATAAGTTCAACAAGACCACAAATCACCTCAGATAAGATAACATTCTGGCAGTTACCGCCCTGAAAAAAAAACTAAACTAGCTTAAATCAGTCTACTGCGGTTTTCTGGTCTCTCAGCCCTGGTCAAGATGACAAAAACCTTTACAACTGCACTGAAAAATCAGTAAAATGTACAGTAAAAAAAAAAAGGCAGCTGTAGTTGCCAGAATTCGGTAACAATATTTTAGATTTACGGTTTTAAATTTACCGTTAAATACCATAATTTCATTAACTGAAATATAATGTTAATATACCAACCTATTAAAGTACTGAAACCTAGGTAACACTTTATTTCTATAGTCCACTTTAGACAATCTACTAACAGTAAGTAACTGTAACTCCATCTCAACTAGAGTATTAGTAGACTGTCTGATTAATATCTTCTAACACTTTATTTTGGTGGATCCGAAACTTTGCTGGTATATGTCAACATATTCTACTAACCCTAAACCTACCCTAACAGTAGACATGTAGTTGAGAATTAATGACAATTAGTTGACATGTAGTTACAAAGTTACTAATAGTTATTAGAATATCTAAATGGACTGTCGAAATAAAGTGTAACCGAAATATGTTTTGTAGCTTTGAAATGAACTGATAAGCAGCAAATACAGGTGGAGATGAGAAAGTCACATGATGAACCAAAGCCTATCACAAGCAGCTTTTAAATATGAACATATATCGAAGGTACTTAGTTTCATTCACACTAGAGACCTGCGCTCCCGCGGGAGTACTGCGGGACCCGTGGGACCCACTGCACCGAGTGCGGCGTGGGACAAGATTTGATGGGTGAATGCGGGTACCAAAAAAATATTCTGTTATTTATCTACTGCACAAAAGCAACAAGAAAGATAAAATAAAGTAAAATCAATTTACAGGCGCAAGTTCGCAAGCTAATTCTCGCATGGTTTATGACCCACACCGAGGCACAATGTCTGAAGGAACACTGATGGAAGCTAAGTTGTACTTGTTTTTTCTACATTGCTGAAGAAGAAAAAAGGCTAACATATGTTCTGAAGCAGTACTAGGCCAAATGCTTTTCTGTTTGACCACTTGAGAAATCAACATTTATTATTACAAAATTATCAGCCTATTTCTAACTGTATTTCTATGTTCTGAAAAGCTCCTCGTTCATGTCTATGTTTATCACTCCATTTAATTAAACTCAAATAAAGCAGAACATATTTGTTTATTTTCCATTTCTTTTGTATTTATATTCAAAAGGGAAGCAAATGAAACAAAAAATAGGGTAACGGGAAGAAGCGGTGAAAATAAAACTACTTATACGTTTACCTGCAGACTTTTGCAGGTGGGAGCAGGACAAAACTTGAATACTGCAGGCTGGAGCGGGGAAAAATAATAGATATTTTTGCGGAAGCAGGACATAATCTTGCGAAAGTGGGGATGAAAAATCCATCCCGCGCAGGTCTCCAATTCACACAAACACTAATCACCATCATGGTGAGACTCGTTCAACTGAAATATGCAATAAACATTAAACATAGTCATATCAAAGAAAAACATCTAATTCAAACAAAATTTGAAATTCAATGCAGGGAATTCTGGGAATGTTTTTTACTGTAAATTTGACAATAATTTACCATTAACCATTCCACATGTTTTTACCGTAACATTTTTACAGTTATTTTTTTACAGTGTGGTAAAATAGCCAGACCCAAGACCAGCTCAGACTGGTTTGAGCTGTTTTATTTTTTTGCTAGCAGAGTATCCACTAAATTCAGTTTTATATGCTGGCAACGACACATAGGAGTGAAACTCTGCTTTCTGAAAACATCCCAGATGGGTTTTTAAGTGTTTTTATGTAACGTATGGAAGGGAAAGTGTTGCAAGGCCTGTATTTTTTCTTTCAACTGCAGAGCAGTCGTGTTGAAAGTCTGCATTCAAAGAGCCATAAATCACCAGAGATTGTTTCTCACCTCAAGGAAACTCTTGCCATTTCCAGCACTTTTTTTTTAGAGAGTTACTGGCAAAAAAAAAATTCTATGGGGTGGTGCCTTTTTATTGTTCCTACGCTTCCTCTGAAATTGGGAAAGAATCCCCCCTTGGCCATTTTGATAAAAGGGAAAGAGCTTTCCATAGCTTCATTTCTTAGATCAATGTGCTTGTTTAGATATAGATCACACAAGAGGATGCTTTAATTTGGTAGGATTGGGTTTTCTTCCATCCTCCCCTTAGCCGTGTTTCTTCTTCTCCTGACAACCCTGAAAAGCAAATGCGTTTGAGCTGATTTGAAGAGTGTGTTTTGACAATGAGGACTGATAAATACGAGGCGTCACATCTCATGTCTTTCAATAGATGTGTGAGAATCTCCATCGGAGTTGTCACATTCATCTTAAAACAGCTCTGTCCTCTGTGTGTATCCCTGCCGATGCTATCTGGAACAGAACAAATGCGTTTCCCTGTTTTATTTCAGCATGGGCTTTCATCTGTGCCGGGTCTTATCTGAGCACAGAGAGGAAAATGGGAAGTGTTGTGACATTTATCTTACTGCGTATGTCTTCTCTCTTTATCTCTGCTGTGGAGATACTGTACTGTAAGTGTTTAGAATAGCAGAAAAAATAAGATGGGAATAAGATGCAGGCCTTTCTTCAGTGATGCTCTAAATGAGGTGTGTGCACACAATGGCAAGCGTGTTTCTGAAACATATGGGTTGACTTTTGCTTCTGGTGGTTGTTTGTTTTGCCTGGGTCCTGGGTGCCAAAAATATTAAGTAAAGATCATGTTCCATTAAGATATTTGTAAATATTCTAAGTTATTTTTTTTATTTTAAATTTAGATTTTCAAATATTGTCCTATCCTAACAAAGAAAAATTGACACTTATGACTAGATTTGTGGTCCTGGGTCACATTTATGCATTTAAATGTGAAGCAAACCATGAAAGTTATGTGATAAACACCATTCTCTACAGAATTGCTTTCCGCTCACAGATCTCCATATATACTCTGTGGCATACAGAAGTGATTAGCACTGATTATGTCATTACAATGGCATCAGTAAATGAGTGGGATATACAGTATTAGACCACAATTAAATAACCAGTTCTTGAATTTCAGGTGTTGGAAGCTGGTTACTTACTGGAGTGACTTTGACAAGGGCCAGATAGTGACTTGGTCAGAGCATCTCCCAAATGGCAGGCTTTCTGGGGTGTATGTAATTAGTCAGTCACTACCGAATTCAAGGAAGGAACCGGTGAACTGACGTCAGGGTCATGTACGGCTCAATGATGCACTTTGGAATCGAAAGCTAGTCAATCTAGTCCGATCACACAGAAAAGCCACTGCAGATCAAACTGTTGAAAAATGTAATGCCATGATATAAAGGTGTCAGAATACACAGTGCATCGCAGGTCAGAGTATCCATAACGTGCCTTTGAGAAAAAATAAAATTAAAATAAAATAAAAAGTCAGCAAGGTGTTGTTATTGTTGTTGTTTTAACTCCTCTTATACTAAATGATAAATATAGAAGGCATTTTAGGTGTGTTTTTGTTAAATTTATGAAGGTGGATTGTTAAATACTATACACTCTCAGAAGTAAAGGTACAAAAGCTGTCACTGGGGAGGTACACCTATTAGGTTAAAAAATGTACACATTAAGTGCTAATATGTACTTTTAAGGTAGCAATATGGACCCTTTAGTTACAAACATGTACGTTTTGAAAAGTTACTGCCTGAGTGTATGGTATCTTTACATGCATTTTATTTGACTGGTTTATTTGTGTAATGAAAAAAATAAGTCTAATTCATTGCAACAAATTTACCATCGTCTACAGACATTGCATTCAGAGTGTTTTGATATCCCCTAAATCCATATTTTCCCACTTGTAATTATGACATTGTGGTGGCGTTTGGGCACATTATCTGATTTTCCGACAGGACCCAGAGGAAACTAAATAAATTTAGCAAATGTCAATGCTGCCATCTGAGATGACAGAACTTTTCGAGTCAGTCATCTGAGCTATAACCAGTCAAACAGAGCCGCAGGAAAAATACGCAATGACAATGCTTATAGCATCACAAAAATAAAATTTCATGCTTTTAAGAGGCCTCCAAAATACTCAAACATTAATACAAATCATAAGTGTTTTTAATGCAATTTATATAAAATATAGCTAATTTTAATTGACTATTATAAGAAACAGATGATTTAGTTGCAACATCAGGGCCAACGGCTTTAACTTCTAGTTAGTCTTTGGTAAGGAAAACCCTCTTGGTCTTCACTAGTTAAATCTGTTGGACCACCTACTGTACACGAACGAACATAACCCATGCACTACTTTGTTTTTCCAAGGGATTTTTCTTCCCTAGACTCCTGGCTGTATTGCCCCAGGCTTCATGATGAAAGCTAACGAATAGAGTCACTAAATCTCTTTTGTATCGCACATTTACACACTACAGCCTCTTTGAACAGCTGGAAAGTGTAACTGAAGGCACATTTGATGCATGCCATAGTTTGGGTCGAGGACAATTCCTAAATCTTTTTGATTGAATTCAGACTGCGCTAGAAAGAGGCTGTGCATTACTGGAGACGTTTAGCGTAGCGGATGATAGGCCTCATGCGGTGTCTGGAGCACAACGTCGAGCCTCGCTTTGAAGACTGGAGGAAAAACAGGATGATTTGATAACAAGAGAAGTGACGGGGGAAAGAAAGAGCAAGGAGTAAAGTGGGAACATAACAAGGAGTTCACATAAAGGAGAACACTGCTTGGAGGGATGTAGTGATCTTTCATGAGACATTTTTCATGGTGTCTTTGGATTCAAAAATGGCAGGATTAGCGTAGCCAGCAACATTCATCTTGTTGTCATTTCCCCAAAGTCTCTGGTTTGAGCTTTCTAAAATAAATAGCTTAGTCAGCCATTGCCTTTGATAGGTTTGAGTGGATGCGTCCACTTACTCTAAGTGTTTTCTTATTTCCATAAAGGGCTTCCGGTTGTGTCATACCTTCGGGGGCTGAGGTAAATCATGGAAACCACTCTCTGAGTTACACTGTTGAGTCACTTCAGGATGTTTTCTTGGAATCAGAGGAACATGAGTTTCACGAGAACTCATTGAACTCGTGATCAATAGAAACAAAAGCCTCGTGGTTTCCTGATTTATTGTCAACGTCAAAGAAAATGTCATGAAAGGTCTAAAACAATGGAACAGACATACACAACCTGTATTCTGTTTTAATGAAATGAACGGCAAAACAAATACACTGTCTGTTTATGTGGAGAGGCTAACAATATTGATGGGCCTTATCAGAGAGACAGCAGACACTCTAATATATAGCGAAAATGTCATCAGTCCAATCAGCACTGCCATCTACTCTACTAACACTGACTGACAGCTCCAGAATTAATTGTAGTCTGTGTCAGAGCCTCATCTGCCCATGAGTGCATTGATACCACATGTTTGTTCCTCGCTGTCTCGAACAGAACTGCTGGAGCTACAGTAGAGTGATGAAGCTGATGATTGTGTAGGAGGTGAAACATCTTCAGTAGACCTACCTTATACACTTATACACAATGCATGTTTTTTAAACCTATTTGCATTGTGTGACGGAAAAAAAGTCATTCAGCAAGGATGCGTTGATTTGATTAAAAGACAGTACAGACACTTATTACAACATTTCAAAACTGCAGATAAAATGTATCACGGTTTATAATAAAATATAGGGCAGCTCAACTGTTTTCAACATTGTTAATACTAGTATATTATTATGATTTCTAAAGATGAAGACTGGAGTAATGATGCTGAAAATACAGCTGTGCATCACAGAAATACATTTCACTTTAACACATCTTTATTTCAAATTGTAATAATATTTCACAATGTTCCTGCTTTGTTTTATTTTTCATTAAATAAACAAATGAGCATAAAACTTTACTTATTTTTGCAGTTTGAAGAAAAATGCTTCCCTTTTTTAAATTAATATTTATATATACATAATATTTATGATTATTTAGAATATATCTGAATCCTGCAGAAGATGCGCTTAAATCAACAACACTTTCTAGGTTTACCAGCAACACCACAAAGACTATTCTGGTTGACCAACTTCTCTAACTGGTTAATTTGCCAGACCAGCAACAAATGATCACTAATCAGCATAAGACCATCCTGTATACCGAAGACATTTTAGAAATCCACTGTATTTGTTATTTGATGCTTAACAATGTTTGGAACACACTGGAGCTTACTGGGGTTTGCAATATAGAAACCATAGTTACATTAACCAAAGCATGATAATAAGGAACCATGCAGAGTCTTACCATTGGTTACTATGGTCTTTGAACGAATACCACGGTTGAACTATGGTCACCAAGTAAAAAAAAAAAAATGGCACATTTTCATAATGAGATAGGAAAACCTTTAAAGACCTCAGTAATTAGCATGCCGACTGGTGTGAGGCTGTGCTGGTCCATTGGAGGTTGCGGGTTCCTGGTGTGGAGCTTTTGTCTGAGATGACTGGCAGCTGCAGCAGGGCAGCAGATGGCTGGGCGGAAGTCCAGGGCACAGGAGACCAGATACCCTGTGTCGCCCTGAGCGCCTGTGGCCCGTTGGAGGCAGAGAGAAAAGGACATGGCCTGTGGATCCCACGGCTCTGCAGTTCTTGTTCCTCATCATCATATCCACTGCAGAAACATGAGAGAGGGCTGTTAGAGAAGAACACCTGCGGTATCTCTGTGCGCTTGTGTTTGAGAGGGATTTGAGCATGACCTTCCACCAGAAACACTACGCCATTCCTGCTCACTGTCATATGTTGTGTTCAGGATGCTGGTAAGCTGGTGTTCCTGGCAGGTTTCTTCACCAGCTTCACCATGCAACATTGCTATGCATAAGCAGCATTAAACCAGCTTTGAGCAGCAAAAGTCAATGTTATATGCTGTAAGAAAGGTCAGATTGAGCAAATAGCAGTCAATATATTATGTACTTTTGGATATACATAGTACTTACAGCAACTAAAATATATTTAGATATGCTTTTAACTTCTCTATGTATAATGCAAATTTAATCAGTTACATTTTCTCTAGATATTTGATATTTCTAAAACTAAGAGTGAGAACAATTTTAAGTGCAATGCATACAGAGAATACACATATGTTTGTTTTGCTTTTTTTGTGAAGCAATAATCAAATTGTGACATATTTTTACTTTACTTTACTTGGGTAAATTCACTGTAAAAATATGTACAATTTAAGAAAAGTAAAATTTACAATGAATATTTAGGAGAAAAAAATACCCATATTTCCCATATTTTAAAATGTGATGAAATCCTTCAGAACCTGCTGAATATGGCACGAGAAAATACACAGAAAATAATTATAAAGTCAAATTAGGTTAATGTGTTCAATTCAATATATTTAAATAATCTAAACCTATAAGTGTCACCAATTTAAAATGAATACTGTGTTATAAGTTGTCTCTATAGTTGTTCATATGTAAAATGTTTCAGGTTAAGATGCTGTCAGTACATTAATGATGTCTGTTTTAGCATCACTGCAAAGTATTGAAAACCTAGATACAAACACCTATGAACACATTGTAAAATAACAATATGATAACTTCTACATCTAAAAGCCATCCCAAGCCTTTCTCTGAAAGCATCACTATTACCTGCCTATAAGTGTAAGATGGTCTAATCAGAACTTGAGGTCAGGGTCTGTCCATGAACATCAAATCTAGCTCCAAATGGAAGCCACTTTCAACGACACATTTAGCAGGCTTTTTACTGCGCTTGTTCTCATTCCCCTGTAGATGTCGAGTGTGTGAGTGTGGATGTGTGTGACCGGCTCTTCAAATGGCACATCATGACAGAATCACCTTGCGTGTGCCATGCGAGCTTGCAGTCTCTCTCCTCTCGTCCTGATGGAGTTACGGGTGTCTGAGCAGGGCAGAGCAGCATGGCACAAAGGAGATCGATAATGGAGCAGTTGCATTTCTCCTGTTAAACTCCCTCCGCATCAAGTACTTTATTCAGCTCATCCCTTGAGGACTTGCAGTGTCTGACCTTATACCAGGGAGAAGGACATGTGGATCGCAGGCGTCTGAAAGACAGAGAGGAAGAGGATGACAGAGAGAATGTGTCAAAGAAACAGGCTGGCTCATAAAATCCAGATTTAAAGGAATAGTTCACAAAACAATTTGTCATGTCACTCAAACATAATTATTTTCTGTAAAACACAAAATTTGATAGAATGTCCGAACTGCTCTTTAAAAAAAAAAAACACTCCCTATGATCCCTATAACTTGTGCATTATATTTCCAAGTATACTGAAGTTACACACACCCCTAAAACATCTCGCATAAACGATCCAATTCAACAGTCCTCCAATTTTCTCCGTCACAGAGTGAGTTTATTTTCAAACACCACCCAAATGTTCACACAAAGAAAGACGACGGAGCTATTATTCTGGCTGTAGTGTTGCTGCAGGCGCCATGTTCTGGAGACGCTGTGCTTGTTGTTTGTGGTTTCTCTGATCATGGTGTTCTGTTTACGAGGCTCGATGCAATGTGTAAAAAGACAGAACTAAGTCATGGTAATCAGCAATTATGTCTCCAATGGATGCCGCAAATGCCTAATTACAAATACATCTTTGTTGACCCTGGAACAACACTGTGATTAGCCAATCAGATCTGAAGAACCAGTTTGTGGTTTTTGTGCAGTTTAGGCTTACAATCAGTGTTTGGTGCTTGTGCATCGGTGTCAGTCATCTATCATTTCCTCAGATTTTAGGCATTACACATGGGTAAGGGTAGGTTCAGGTGTAGAGATACGGTCAAAACTACACTAAAATGTTGATATGACGAAATATGTTAACCCAGGAACACGTCGAACTCAGCAAAATTAGGATGTTGGTGATAGTTTGATTAATTAAGAACCTATTATATTTAAAATGCTATAGTCAGTAGTTACATGAACTCTTTTTTGGTCTACTTATATCCAAGTATTGCTTTCCACAGATGTTGTGGGTCTTTTATCATGTAGATAAAAGGAGAGGACTAAGGATTCAGTCAGTTTGACAGTACATCACAGAGAAGGGCCAGTGTGCCATAACAACGCTAAACATGGGAGTAATAAAGGAAACCATTGCTTCTTATTAGGGCCTCTGCAAGATGACTGTGGTTCCTCTACCCTCCTCGAAAATGAGAAAAACTAGTGATGGATGGACCGGTGTTGTAACTCAGTGAGAAAAAGAGAAATATAAGCTGTGTTTGAAACTGAAAGCAGCCAAGTTACTGCCTTGCTGCCCAGTCAGCCAGTGTTTTTGTAAGAAGGTTCCTTCCAGGAAACTAGTTTTCAGGCTCCATAACGTTCATCCAGGGACAAATTCAAGTTTATTTTAAAACAAATTCAAGTAAGTTTTAAATAAATATTTCAGGTCCAGCACAAGTTAAGCTCTTCTCTTCTTTTATCATCTTATTTATTTAAACAAGTGTTTATGGTTATCAGCATTGTCACTGTTGCTGTACAACGATTGAGCTCAATTCAAGGTTAATAAAAGGAAATATTTAATGACAACAATGCTTATTTCTAGGTAAAAATAAATAAATAAATAATCATCCATTTTAAAACTTGCGATTAATCAAATCATTCAGTTGCAGAACCACTCACAAAGAAATGCCTCCTACATTTTTCTTGTATAGAGCTTTGGAATTTGCTGTTTTTGTTGTTGGTCTCACTTAAATATTCGGCCTTGAAACAATCTGTGTGAAATTAACCCTCCACGCATACAGTTTCTGACATTTTACAGCAATGCATTTTGGCTCCTCTACTTTTATTCAGATGAAGACATGCATGTCAAATTCCTCATCATAAATGTGGATGTCTTTTCACAGATGTGCTTTACTTTTCAAAGGCTGAGTAGCCTATAAGTAACTTATTTACAGATGAAGGAAGAATGCAGAAGAGCATGAGACAGAGAGTGAACTTCAGACACTTCGCCTTGGTGCGTTTGATTAAAGGTAACCCGGAGGAGCTCTTTTGCGTCTTAAAGGTCCTCCAGAGGTCTTTCCTTTCATCTGCATACAGATAAACAAAAGACGGCGGCGCATCTACATGCAGAGGTTAAGTGTGCGCTTCCCTGCCCTTGATCTGAGACAGACGTGTGCGAGCATCTGCATTTAACAATGTGTTTATATGTGGGTGTGAGTTCAGCGGAGAATTTAGAAACATGCTGAATGCGTTACGAAAGGCTCTAGGGAGCTACTTGAGAATTTTATGGCAGATATCGAATGCACTGTTGGCAACATTTCAGTGTTTTAACTTTCAAGGTCCGTAGTTTTTTAGCGTGTTTACACGTTATTTATTTCCTGGTAAAAATAACTATATTGTTGCATGACTGGCATTTTTAATTTATTAAAACAGTCAAAATCAATAAACAGAGCTTGACTGACTATCTGCAGGAACACTAGACAGAAGAAAATTATGAGTGGTGTTTGCCTATGCAAAATTCAGCTCAATAATCCAAAGATGTCAATGTGGTTTTAGAGCATTTCTGTAACTTTAGGGGAGTAATGCCTCAAGCCAAAAGAGTCTATTGTTATTCATGTCAGTATCCCACAATGTGAGAAACAAGTTGTAAGTCAAAGTTTACAAATACAAACGCTAGTAATTTGCATTCCTGCATTTGCATTGCATTTTTCTTGTTAGCAGACTAGAATATGCAACAAAAAAAAAGAAAAGGAATTTATAACACTTTTCTTAAATCGCTTTGAAGGCACCATCACACTGAGTTCCACTCGTTTACTTATTAATCTTGTTATACATTTATTTATTGTGTGGAAATAATTTATACAGCAAAGTTGCTTTTTTCGCTGCCAAATCTGATTGTGTCAAATCAAGCAGTACTTTGATCAGTCCTTAATTGGTGAAGAGAGCGAAAACAGGAACTGTATTTGGGCTTTGTGAATGCAGCAGACATATGGGGCCCAGACTGGATGATTTATTTGAATTCTTTCCTTTATGCATGCTTAATTGGCGGAGAGGAAAAATGGCTAATTAATGCCGGTGGAGTGATTAAGGACACAAGGGCCGCAGCTTTCAACCTGTCAATTAAAAAAAGCCCAGCCATCAGCCGTCTCCTGACACAATGGCAGTGGCTGACAGGAATACTCCTCCGCCGGTTTAAACCAGCCTGCGGCTTTCACAGACTGATATATGTCAATGTAATCATAGTTTATGAGAAATTGTTGAGTTTGCTCTGACATATGGAAATAATAAAGGATATAATATCAAACTAACTGAGAATTGCACTTCATTTCCATCTGTTTGTGGAGTTTGTTTATGTTCACCTGAAGATATGGCAGTAGTGTCAGATCAGGCCTATTCGTGTTTCACTATTTGTCAAATAAAGTAGAAATTAAATTGAGAAAAATGGAACATCTGATGCTCAGAATGATGGGATTTCTGAAAATCTGTGATTGCACCTGAGACCAGAAAAGTAGGCTGAAATAGTTTTTCTTATTAATGGATCCTCGAGACACAAGCAGGTTTTTATGTGATATAAGCACGACTGTTCTTGATGGTTTTGTCCTGTTCCTACACACTTTGGTGGTGTACAGTAATGCCTCAAAGATGTTCACTGTTGATCCAGCATCAGAACCGGCTTTCAAATGAAATGCCCAAATCCATTAGTCAATGTGTCAACGAACGAATCACTCTTTTGAACCAGTTCTGTTCTGAAGACTAGTTCAGTTCACCAAATTGAAGTCTTCTGAAATAATTTATGGCTTGAATCACCACAGATGTACAAGTCACTCGATCAAAACTCATTACTGGCTGCTTTAAAGATATAATTGTGTATACGTTATGTCATTGCTTGATTATGGGGAATTTAACCATAATTAAAATGAACTGTCCAAAAGATCAAGATCATGTAGATTTTGTAATGTTCAGTTTCTTGCACAGACCGATCATTTCACTTCATAAGACCTTAATATATCACCAGGAGCTACGGTTATTAATTTTGTGTTGCCTGTCTACAGTATGTTTTGTTTTGACTCTAAAAGTGACAATAGCCATTGACTTGCATTTTTTGAATCATCAGTTCAGACTAGAAATTGTCTTTACTGATGAGCTTACCTTAATTTCTACAAAGCTTAATGACACATGTATGTATAGGTGGATGGATGGATGTAAGTATGGATGATTCTGAAAAAATATTAAATATTCATGTTTACTCATGAAATTGGTTTGTGTTCCAAACTGTTTTTGTCTAAATGAAGAATACAAAGACTTATCGTTTTCATTTGTAGTTAATGTTACGTTAATATGCAAATTAATCATTGAACCAAGTCATTGAAATGGACAGTCTGAAAATAAATCAGACTTCTCATTTCACCATTTTAATGAGGTTTAAAAGAAGAAGAAGCTGTTAACAGTTCTTTGTTATGCACACCATTGATATACTAAACCGTTCCAACAAATAATACATCACCATTCTAAAAATGGGAGTCAGTAATATTTATATAATATATAAATATTTATGTATATATGTATAGTTCCTTTTGCTCACAAGGCTGCAGTTGTTTGATTAAAACTCAGTCAAAACAGTAATACTGTGAAATATACAGTAATTGCAAATTCAAATAACTCTTCTGTATTTGAATACATTTTAAAATGTAATTCATTCCTGATTTTTTTATCCTTCAGTGTCACACAAACCTTCAGAAATCAACATGTTGATTTAGAGCCGACAAAACATTTATTTTCATTATTAATGCTAATATGATCACTTATTGTTTTTCAGATTTCTTCGGTGAATAGAAAGTTCAGAAAAACAACCTTTGTTTGTAAAAGTGAAATCCTTTAAAAGTAACATGAGAAATAGCTTTACTGTCACTTGCTAAAAAAACAAAAACAAAACACATTGTATATCGGTAACACTTTGCTGTAAGGGTACATGAATTACTATGAATTCATGCATAAATTAATGCATTAATTATGCCTTACTTCATGCTGTAATATCTAATGAATTATCAGGAACTAACATGAGTTCAGAGACTTTCATTCATGACTTCATGGATGAACTACACATTAATTAAGACATTAACTACGATGGGTACATCATCATGATTTATGATTTATTACGCATGATCATGTTTTCTTTGTTTACAAGAAAGAAAGTCTTTACTATCTACTTTGGATAAATCTATAGTACATGAATTCAGCTATATACAAACTTGTTCATTCTTGTTAATATGGGGACCTAGCATCTTTTTTAAAGATAGCTGAAGCTGTAGACTCCTGCAGCTAACATACTGGTGTTCAGTATTTCAAAGACCAAGTCACCACTTTAGTTGAGGGGCCGCACACATGATGAAGTCGTGAGAAACTAATGCTTCAGTAATGATGACTACTGTGTTTGGATGGAACAGAAATCACATACCATGTGCTGTGATTGGCCAGTGTTGGGGTGTGTTCATTTACCTGGGCTACTGTATATGAACATGCTTAATAATTTAAAAACAACAACAACGAAAAGCATTTTTTTCACATTGATTGAAAGACTGTTCTAGCCTGTATGCATGAATGAGGTAATGTGGATTTTTGTAAATTCATTTAGTAATTCAA